>VUQG01020178.1:0-37565 GCA_015106755.1 Etia nguti
AAAACTCCCCTCCGCCCTGTTTCCCTGTATTTCTGCCTGGCTTTCTCAGGGGTGTCAATGAAAATTAAAAGAACAGAGGTGTTTGCACCCACCTTTTTCTGCTCCTGAATCACCTGCACCACAGCTCAGTGGGAGGTGTCGTCCAAGGGAACTGTAGTCTTTGTCCCTGCCACCTGAAGTCTTTGTATGTCTAATCCACTTCTTAATAAGCCATCCCACTAAAAAGCAACTCTATAAGGCCTACTGCTGTTGGAGAATGTATAATGTACCTGTTTGACTTATAATAAATTTTTTTCTGCAGTTGCATATGGCAGACATGATCAAAATGTTCCAAGGTGGCCAAAGTGTCTGCTGTGAGATGTGTTAGTGCAACACCATGGATTCTGAATGGCTTAATACAGATGCCACTGCATCACAGGATTTGGCTCCATCACATCTCGTCATACTTTTGTTTTGGTTTTGTGTTCTGGGCAATTTGAAATGGTTTCCTGATTGTTTTTGGGCTGGCTTCCTACTGTTTCGTAGGCAGCTGCTTTCCTGATCTTGTTTGCTAGTTTTATTTGTATTCCAGAGTTGAGGAATTCTCCATCACCGCCCTGTTAACGCCTTGGTAGTGTTTACAAAATAATGGCAGCAGCGAGGTAAAGACTTTCATAACCCAGGCTCCTAGGTAAATAAGCTTTCTTTGTTAATTACATATATGAATCCTACAACAATTGTAGCTTATAGTTTCCTTTAGAGGCCAGTGGTAAAGATAGACCTACAAAAATTATTGATGTAACAATGTGTGGTTGTATAGGTCTTTATGTACACCCTTCAAAGATCTCCCTTTTAAAACTGAGCAACACGTGTACTGACTCTTCCAAATACCTTTTTCTGTAATCTAATATAAGTTTGCAAATTAAATATAGATTGTTTTAATAAGTTTGTATCCACAATTCATGAGTTTTTCTGGGGCTGGGGGGAGGTCGACTGACTGTGTCTTTCAGGTTGGAAACAAAGTTGACTTAAATAGTGATATGAGGGATGAGGAAAAGACGCTAGAAACATCTAGTTGGTTCGTTGTCTCAACACTATTAAAAGAACTGGGGAAGGAAACTAGCTCAGTTTTTAAAGAAGTTGACTGCATGTGGAAAGAGAACCACAAGGGACACAGTGCTTGGATGCCTGACACTTGGGGAAAAGGATGTCTGACAATGATTATGCTGCTGTAGTGTGACTGGTTCTTACATTATGCTAGTTTCCTTTCTGTCAGCAGTTTTTAATTAGATGTGGCCAAAAACTTTTGATACACTGCAGATGCTGGAATTTTTATTTATTTATTTTTTTTCCAGCATCTGTTTCATTGATAAACCGGATCCTGTGACTTGTTCAGATCTGTTGAGTTCTTTTAATCCAGATATGCTGGAAGAGTAACAGTTTATCTAATTTTTGCTCCTGAACTCCACCATAACAAATACAAAGACAGACGCAGTTGGGGGAGTTTGTTTAAATTTAATTGGTTAAACTGTTAAATGACACCAATTTTATACATGGGCTCCAATGAAATTAGACAACTTACAAAAGAAATAATAATTTTGAGGAACGACTGAAACTTAAAACTATGGATATTACAAAGAATGAGTTTTTCCATTTTTGATGTCTTGCCAAACCTTCCTCGATTGTTTGTTCGTGGGTTTTTCTACCTAATTTGGTTGGTTTGGCATTGCCATTGCATAACTTTCCACTTTACCTTTTTCCCCAAAACTTCTGGGTTGCTCTTGCATTAAGGTTTGATTCACTGTTTTAACCTTTGCTGCGTTTGGTTGAAGACGGTAAAGCTCTGTACGATTCAGAATTCATCTTGCTGCTTCTGTGTTGTCACATCATCAATAAACAGTCGTGAAAGCAGTTCCACTGGAAGCATGCATGTCCATACGTTACACTGCCTCCATTGTGTGTGGATTATGTAGTATGCTTCGATTCATAAGCTGTCCCACGCCTCGTCCATCCTTCGCCCCCCCCATATCATTCTGTTACAGGCTGCTGTTATATCTGTCCAAACAGTTCTGTTCCAGAGTATGATTTGGGTCTAATCTTTAGGCTTTAGTAAGGCATCGGTTGTCCACCCACAGTTCACAAGAATCACTACTTCTCCTAGTGTTAGTTAGATTTTAGTGAAACTTTAACTTGTTCTCATGATCGTATTCATAATGGCTTGTGAGCCAGATTAGGCGCTACTTTGATGCCCTTGTTGTAGATGTTTTTGGTCAAGTCTGTATGTCCTTTCATGAGCTCTTTATGGTAGACATGGATAATTCCTTTGACTGGATGGTAGGCATTTATCTTTACCATGGAAAGGATCCTGTGATCATCCCCATCTATTTTTAATCTGTTTACCAAGCATTTTTATGTTCCTGAGTTCACCAGTGTGTTCGTTTTGTTTTTTTCCCATCTAAGGATGGACTGTTTAATTTGCATTGAGAGCTCATTTGATCATATACAACTTGAAAGCTGCCGTTCACAGCAGCAGGGTACAGTCTGGGTAGGATCTCATAAATTGCCTCAAATTTGGCACCATTTCTTAAAAAAAAACACACACACACACAACTTGACAAATGACAACAAGAAAAAGCGCACTCCTTCCATCCGCAATGGCCACCTGTGGGACCGAACACAGTGTTATTGCAACCTGAACTTGATATATCGCCATTCTAAGTTAAATAAGGATGATCCTCAGAAGTGTCTTATGTAAGGCCTTCTTTAAACAGTGTTTCTTTGCTGACTCGTGGCTAATGGAGTAATCTTAAAGACTTCTCTTGGCCTTACATTTAGTATTTAGCCATATTTTCCTTTTTAAATGCAATATTTTGAAACTTTTAATATTTAAAACACAAACCCCATTGGCTATTTAAAACATCCCAGTGTATTTCACCATTTGGTAGGCCTTTTGGGGTAATCTCAAACATTATTCCTCGTTCAAACTGGAGCATTAATGTGGAGCAGTGTGCTGCTTATAGGCTGTATGAACTGCTAACTGGTTTGCCAGTTGACTGGTGATATGCTGCTTGTGTTGTTCTGTTCCAGCATGTGCTCGCACACTTTGTCTGGGGCATTGGGGTGTTAATGGATTACTGAAAGGTGTTGACTCAGGTGTGTGTGTGTGTGTGTGTGTGTGTGAGAGTGAGGGTGGTACAGTGCTCAAAGTGTGCTGGGATCTAGTTCAGACACTAGTCTCGAGTTCCCGTTTGTCTCTCATGCTCCCTCTGCCACTCCTCTGTGATCTGCCTCCTGTTCTTTCAGTCTTGCTTCAGCCTGTCCTTTTTTTCTTCCTCACCCCTGCACATTAGTTGGCAGCATTTACCGTTCACCGCTTTTCTCTCTTTGCGATGTCTTCTTTTTGCATTGCTTAACAGTCATTTACCCTCAACATGGATATCGGAGGACTGACCACCGTGGTAGCAAATTCTGCTTACATCAATGCTCGTGGAAGCATCGATGGCTCTAATCCAGCAGCAGCTCGGGATAAAAAGTACCACGCTCGCCTCAAATTGCCCCACATCACTGTGTGCGAGGGCCTGAGGGACACCATAGATTTAGCCTTTGACTCAGTTTGTGTTGAACAGCCGATTGGCAAACGTCTCTTTAGGGAATTCTTGGACGCAAACAAAGAGTATCATGGGGCATGTCGCTTGTGGAAAGACATCGAGGACTATGACCTGGCAGAGGACTCTGAAAGGGCGAAGAAAGCTTCGAAGTTAGTTCAGCGTTACATGGACCCCTCTGCCAAACACTTCTGCCCGTTCCTCAGTGAGGACATCATAGCGAAGGTGAAAGAATCCCTGGAGGCTGTAGGTGATGATTTGTTTTCTGCAGCGCTGGCCAAGACTTTGGACTATCTGCGCGAGGCCCCCTACACCTTCTTCCTGGAGAGCATGTACCTGAAGAGGTTCCTGCAGTGGAAATGGCTGGAGATGCAACCCATGGATGAAGACTGGTTCCTCGATTTCCGTGTGCTGGGGAAAGGTGGGTTTGGAGAGGTGTCTGCCTGTCAGATGAAAGCCACGGGAAAACTGTATGCCTGTAAGAAACTCAACAAAAAGAGGCTGAAGAAGAGGAAAGGTTATGAGGTGAGAGAATTAATGTCATTTTTGAGACGATGCTCCTTCACTGAACATGCCTTTGGCTTTTTGCCTCCCCCAGTGGTGGAAGAAAACCTCTTTAAATGTGGGTAAAATCACAGCATCGAAATACTTTGTGAGAGAAAACATTCATTAACAACGTAGAAGATCTCATCAGGCAGAGTATTTTCTCTAATAGGATTATAATTATTCATACATTTATATAATAGCAGCTTCTATCACTGGGGATATTTTAACTACTTCACCCTGAGTAACTGCCATGACTAACACCATACATAATACAAAATAGAATGCAAAAATTAATTATCTGAAGTAAAAGTTACTGCAAACTACTAGTAAACAAGCTAAAAAACAAACACAAACATGGTGCAGATACTAATGAGCTTTTGCAGATTTATATTGTCTCAGTTTCAGCTGGATGGTAATAAATCTGTTTAAAAATGAAATGGCTTTCTCTCCGTGTAATGAGATGTGGAACCTGGAAGCTCTAAGGGAGAAATTTTCAACAACCTAAAAGTAGAATTACTTTTGACTGTATGTAATTATTTATTTTTTCACTGTGTAATGAGTGGGATGGTTTGGATTCATACTTTAGAGCAAGTGCCTTCCACTGAGCAGGGCTGCAATGGTGCTAATCATCTTTGTCCCTGCCTCTGTCTCATTTGGCTTTAGCCTGCAGTATTAAACACTGAGACAGGGATAGAGTGATTACTGGGAGCTTTATGGAAAAGCTCTTCTGAAGGGAACTCCTTGGCGCTGTTGCATTTTGCCCTTGACTTGTCTGAGGTCATTCTCTGAAGTGTATACCTGAACCTCTCCTCCAAATGGCACACGCTATGAGACAAACGTCACAGTTTGGTTCAACCTGAGCAAGGAAACATCCGTTTAGTTTCACATTGTTATTCTTAATTTAAAAGATCGCACGTGAGCGTTTTTCAAAGTTGTCTTTCCTATTTTTTTCCTGTAGGGGGCGATGGTGGAGAAATGTATTCTTGAGAAGGTTCACAGCCGCTTCATTGTGTCGCTGGCGTACGCCTTTCAGACAAAGGAGGAGCTTTGTCTGGTCATGACCATCATGAATGGAGGAGATCTCAAGTAACTTCGTTTTGAAACATGAACGTCTGGCTGTAGCACACACTCCTTAACCCTTGTTAGCATGTTGCTGCTTTAGTTGAACCCTAAACTTCTACAATCTGTATGCACTAACTTTAAGTATCTCCTTTGCCAGTGAAGCAAAGGTTATGACAGAGATGTTGAAGTCAGCTGTAATGTGCTGGAAATGAGTGTAACAGTCACCCAGATGTGTCACAATTCATCTGCAGGCTGAGTGCAACAAGTGCAGAGTCAGATTATGCATAATTTGAGCTAAAATATAAAGTACTTGCCTTTTTAGATCAGATTACTTACAAAGCAAGACAACAGATTTTTTCTCATTTAAAACAAACATCCTTCAATCGTAGAAAACCAAATTTGAATGCTTACAGTCCTCACACGTAGAACCTGCGTAGCAGCAGCATACAGGCATGCTTAAGATATAAAATACTGCAAATGTGTGCATATTGAATGCCTTTAATAATTAATCAAGGCCAAGGCTTATCTGTTCCCTGTAGGTACCATACTTACCTGGTGGATGAAAACAACCCAGGGTTTGATGAGCCTCGAGCCTGTTTCTACATTGCCCAGATCATCCAGGGCTTGGAACACCTCCACCAGAAAAGAATCATCTACCGAGATCTTAAACCAGAAAATGTGCTGCTTGATAATGACGGTAATACATTTTAATCAAACAGCGGTGAAAATGATAGGAGAAAAATATGATAATGAGCTAATAAGATATATTTTTTTATCACAACAGGGAATGTACGTATATCTGACTTGGGTCTTGCCGTGGAACTAAAAGAAGGCAAAACAATGACAAAAGGCTATGCTGGGACTCCAGGTGGGTCTCATTTGCACCCACTGAGAAATCTGTATGCAGGTTCACGTTTAAGGGTAATCTCACAGGTTTCATGTTTAATTGTAGCTCATCTTGTCGTTGTTTTCATTTTTTATTTTTTGCAGGTTACATGGCACCAGAGATGCTAAAGGGAGAAAAGTACGACTCCTCGGTTGACTACTTCACTCTTGGAGTGACTTTATATGAATTCATGGCTGCTAAGAACCCATTCAGAAACAGAGGAGAGAAGGTGAGAGTTTAAACCGCAGGTGGTACTTTATGTGCAAAGAAAGCAGACAGAGGAAAGAAGAGGTTTAAAGGCTGTTGATCTTCTTCTCAGGTGGAACGTGAGGAGATGAAAGAGCGTATGCTAACTCGGGTGGTGACCTACACTGACAGCTTCAGTGAGCATGCAAAGTCGTTGTGTGATGGGCTGCTGGCCAAGGAAGTGGATCAGAGGATGGGTTTTAAGAATGGATGCTGTGACGAAATCAGATCACATCCATTTTTCAGTGGCATTAACTGGAGGAAACTGAACGCAGGTAACCTTTCGATATTTGCTCAAGGTCTTTTAGATTTAGGAAATAGTTTGAAGCCACTAACCATTTAATGTGGTGCTTAATTAACATTTGTCACTTTGTTTCAGGAATTCTACCTCCTCCTTTTGTCCCTGACCCCAAAGTGGTGTATGCTAAAAGTCTGGATGACGTCGGGGCGTTCTCCTCGGTGAAGGGGGTGACACTGGAAGATCCCGATAAGAACTTTTTTGACGAGTTCGCCACGGGCAACATCTCCATTCCTTGGCAAGAGGAGATGATCGAGATGGGAATTTACGGAGAGCTCAACGTTTGGGGCCCTGAAGGCACCATCCCCAACGACCTCCGCAGGGAGTCCATACTAGAGCAGCCAAAGTCATCCACGTGTTGCATATCTTAGTCACTAACACGCGCGAACTGCACAGTCCACCGACTTTCGTTTCTTTAGAGCATGAAGACACCATGAGAGACTCAAGTCGGTTCTGAACTTTCTGATCGTACACTGAAGCAGTTTGCAGGTTTTATTATGTCGACATGGGAACAGCGAGAATAGACTGGAGGTGGACTTCCAGCCTGAAATGAACTTGATCATAGATTTAAGTGTTTAAAAATTCAAAATTGTTGACATTATCTGACATCTATTGTCCCTTCAGTCTTCTGCCCCTCATCCTCTTTCACCATCAACCTGCTCACTTACTTCTCTTTATATGTATATGTGATGAATTATTGTAAAGCTTTTAGATTTAAAATGCATTAAAACAAAAAATCCCATTTTGGAGCTAGGGTTTAGTGATGTGTTATCTTCGGTGCTAAGTGACAGTCACATGTTGACCATGTAAGAACTGCATATCTGCTCTTTTAATAGGTGTTTCTTTTGTTTGTTTGTTTGTTTGTTTTCTTAGTGTTTAACACATACTAAATGCTAACACACCAGAGATGCAAACGTCCTTGTGGAACTCTTTTTCTTAAGGGGTTTATTTCATGGATTTTGATGCACTCTTTTTATGACAATTCCGGCGCAGAGTCACTTTGATAAGTTTATATGTAGTCTAGATGGTGTGAGACAAATAGGACTATAGGATGAATATTTACGGTAAAATGATTTATTTTCAAAAACTGTTGAACTGAAGTTGAAATATCAAATATTTGGGACAAAAAAACCCCCAAATCTGGCAAATAAAATAGCTTATGGAAACTTGAGTCAGGAACTTCATTTCTGCTTAATGATGGTTATAGCACTGTCCAGGAATGTAAGCACAGATCAGAACCAGGCGTGCTTTAAATCAGCAAGAGGAAAATGGAATATCTTTTATAACCTTTGACATCACTGGAAGCTCCCACTCTTGAAGCCTCCTTGTCACTCCTTTGCCGTGGCTTTATAAATCCTGATCTCCTGCTGTGGCAGCTCGGTCAGCAACGTGGCGTTAAAATGGCTCTTAAAGCACTCTGTGAATCTCAGGTCTGACTGGAACCGGATCTTGTTGGCCCACAGCAGAGTTGTTTGACTTCCTGGTCGGCAAAAGTGACGCATAGTTTTCAACAGTTCTTCAAGACAGTCGTGGTGATAGACCACATCAGCTGCGAGCACAAAGTCATAGTGGTATGATGCATAAGGGAAGTCTCGATCCAGGTCCTGACCCCAGGAGAGGGCAGCCACTTGAGGGGTGTAGCGGCAGCGGCTCCTGGTGTTTCGCAGCAGGTTGAAGGTCAGGTTAGATAATATGTCTGGCAGATCTGTTGCCGTCACCCAAGCACCTGGTAAAAAAGCGGGTTGAAACCCCCAGCAACAGACACATCAAAAAACAATGATATATTTTGACTTTGGTCACACTTTTAAAATTTTAATTGGAGTTGTGCATTTTATTGTGGAAGCTTGTTTCCCCCACTAAAAAAGAAAACAATTCCTAACTGGCCGAGTCAAACATTTTTTAGATAAAAGCACCAATTTTTAACTTGTGGATAACAAAAAACCGAAACTAAAATAAATATAAATATAAACTTACAGGCTGCTTTGAGTTTATCACTAATTATAGTTTCAGCTGAACCAGTAGCAAAATGATTTACTCTAATTTTAAGGAATTGTGGTGATCAAACAGTGAAGGTGGTCAGCTTTCATTTTTTTTGGGTGGGGGTGGGGGTGTGTGTTTTAAATGAAATCATTTCATTTTATTGGGAATAAATGAAACCTTTGTTTCCACTCTGGGCTTAATGGAGCGGCTTATGGATAACAGCATCAATCCAGTGATCACTGTATCCATAATATATCTAAGATACAACTCCTTACTTGTATGCAGTACAGGGAAACTATGTGGGTGGATGGTGGTTGTGCTCTAACAATGAATTCCAGTGTTTTTAGTTGCATCATTACTTTTCTCTCGAGTCCATCACCAAGCTGAAATTTAACTTTTGCATAAGAGCAGAAATATGAAATATTCAGTGCACACATTATGCGCCAGTGGAAATTAACCCTTGATGGATTTTTCTTTGTCTTAAAGCCAAGAATATCACCACTTAACTAAGTAAGTCCTGTGCATTGCCAGTTTATTAGGATGCGTCATTTACTCTTAAATGCGTTCATCAACATCCAAGCTAAAAGATTAAAGGTAAAGTTTCATACATGCAGCACATATACTGAACTGCATTATTAAAATGCACTTACCAAGCAGACTTGCTACAATAGAAACTAAGCCAGTCCCAGCTCCAATCTCGAGTACTGCTTTGTCCATCAGGTTCACTTGTTGCTGGTTGTTCTCCAAGAACTGGCACAAAGCTATTGCCTACAAAAATAAAATTCTTGTCACATTTACAACACATTTTCAAAATGTGCCAACGCTATGCCCACGGCAGACCCTACCCCGGGCCAGATCAGAGCACCGTACGTATCCATGGACTCTCGGATGCTGATGTCGTGACCGGCAAAATGAAAAGACTCGTTTCCCCGAGAGTAATAAACACTCGGCTCCCAGATGTTCCTCCTGCTTAGAGCCTCTTTTGTCATCACCTTCTGGTCTGTCAGTGCTGCATGAACAACGTGTGACATGAAGAGACAGGTTATAGTAACAATTTAGCAAAGTTCAGTTAAAAAAAAAAAAATTATACTTGCCTGACATGCAAAAACTAGACTTGTACATAAGAGATACAGTTTGAATATACCTTTAATTGCGGTTCCCCCCTCCTCCACCTCCTTCTTATCATCTTCTTCCCTTTTCTTCCCAGGAGGCTTCTGTCTTACTGGCTGGCTGAGTGCAGATGATCTCTCCATAAGCATCTTTAATTAAAGTTCCCATCATGGGTCAAAGGTAAGAAAAACAAACAAACAAACAAAACAAAATTAATTAATTTTTTTTTTAAAGGCCCATTTATGGAATCATTGTTTTTTGAATCTCAGTAAAAGTTGGAGAGGATTCAGAGTGGACTGGATTTAGTCCGCTAGTCTCTTTGGCTGCCACTGGACTCCGAACTGGAGCCCAGAAACACAGCTGGTTAAATCCTGAGGTCAACAAGCCACAGTCATGGATACAGAGCACACAGTGTTTACCTCAGATGAAAAGCACATTCAGATGAATTCCAGTGCAAAGACTAAAGTACATTTATATGATTTTATAAAATGATTATCGGCATTTTAAGAATCATCAAATGAAATATATTCTTAATAAAATATTTAAATAGTTTGCAAGAAGATGTAAAACCTACCAGTAGGAAGTGTGTCCTCTGTGTTTCCTTGTTGTGTGTTTGCACTTGCCTCCGCTGTGCTCTGAGTTTATACACAGAGCATCATCTGTGACACACCCCTGAGTGAAGCTGGGGTCTGCTAACGTTCCCCCCTCCCTGCACACTTTATTATATACACTTTTATAGAATTACATCCTGTTATCCTGTTTCAGCAATAAGATTTACTGCAGTGTGCTACTTCTCTCCTGTCGTCATTAATGCATCACACATCTGTCTGTAGGTAGGGTTTCAGGTAAAGCTGTGGGGACATGTAAATATTTGAAAACAAAATGTGTTCACAGTGTGCCAAATTTGCATATTCATATCTGTCATGACAAGGCTCTCAGCCAAACTGTATGAGGCTTTGCAGAGTGGGTGTGTGCAACCTGGCGTGTCCAAAGATTAGGTTAATTTGTAATGTGATCAATGTAAAGATCCAGTGTCAGTGTCCAGTCTTAACTAATTATATGGTTAGCAGTAGTGAGTGAGTACGTGAGCTTATGAGAGCTCAAAATAGTCGAGATGTCAGTTTGTGAAATTTCTTCCTTTCAAGTTCCAAGCACTCCTCTAGCGTTAACATCAGCACAAACTCTGTGAGCTGGAAACTTCAGGTACATTCAAGCCTTAAATCACCGCCGATGTAAAGCATGTAGCCTGTGGACTCTGGAGCAGTGGAAACATGCTCTGTGGACTGTCAAATCATCTGTCTGGAAGTCCAATGGATGAGTTTTGGTTTAATGAATCCCAGATGAACTGAACTGTGGTTTGTTGGAGGAGGGATAAGGCTATGGGGCTGTTTTTCTAAGATTTCCTTCCTGAAGTATTGTTTTGTAATTACCAGTTACTCATTAATCACTAATCTTTCAGGACCATCCAGAACATATATACTGTATATATCGAAACAAAGAACCAAAAGTTAGATTTCATGTGATTTTGTCAATGGCAGGGGATGATGTTAATGTTTCAGCTTGTCAGAGCATTTCGGACAATTCTCAGTTTGGGAAAGGCCACTTCAAAAGCAAGGTCCTTGAAGTCATGGTTGGAGGAGCCTGGTGTGAAAGAACTTGAGTGGTCCATGCAGAGCTCTGACCTCAGTCCCATCAAACACCTTTGGGATGAACAGAGAGAGCCAGGTCCTCACGTCCAGCATGGGTATCTGACCTCACAAATACTTTATGGATGAATGGGCAAATATTCTTACAGAAACACTGGTAACTGGACTTCTTTAGGACATTTCACCTCTCATGGATTGCCTTCTGTTTTCAAGCTCTTAAGACAGCCATGATCTAGATGACTGAGAGTCTGCACAGATGCAAAGGGGAAACCAACCAACTGCATGTTCATGGCTATGGATTTAGAATCGGGTGCCATAAAAGCTCCTGTAGGCATAATGTGTAGGTGGCTTTTGACCATATACTATGTCATGTGACCAGTTCATTTGCTTACATTCACTTTAAATATGAATTCTCTTTATCCTTTTGTCATTACTTCACTGCTTACTGCCTGCATGTTGTTTCCCATTTGGCAGATTGCAGTTTTCATCAATTGCATCATTTTGCTCTCTTTTACAGTAACTTTGTTGTTGAGAAGCACGTTTTTTTTCTTCCCGATGATTCTCCATCAGTCAGTCAGTGTGTAAACAATCACTAGTCATCTTTTGGTCCCTACTACACACCTGTGAAGTTTTGTAAATGCACTGTTGTGACTCAAATGGATTCTGTACACAAATGACAGACATTCAATCACTTGCTCAAGAACTTAGAGCCTTCTTTACACTGTGGTTCAGAGCAGAGACTCGCAGAATGGAAACAGAAACAGCTAGCCTGATGCGCTGATGATAAAAATGTAACATGCTGACTTAATTTCATTTATTCTAATGGTATACACTTCATTACACTTCATCAAACAGCTGGTTTACTCACAAAAGGTACTCAAAAATTACAATATATTGTAAAATGCTGCTTTAGTTTTGTTGATATATATTCATATATTTTGCTCAAATTTAGTGATGTTATCTGGCAGTTTAGAAATGTCATTCAGAGCAAAACAAACAGGATGCTTAGTTCTGTAATTTGTTTATGAGGGACTGACATGATGAACACAGATGAATTTAGTACACAGATTAGTGCTGGTATGCATCATCTCTATAAAAGGGAGTGCTGTAAACACTGCTCAGAGTCTGTTTTTGTCGTAGCGGCGGAGTCCAGGCTGACCATGGATACAGGGGTATTCACTGTACCAAGTAGCTGTAAGCCAGGCTGTAGAGCTTTAGGTGGGAGGATTGCATGAGTGCACACTCATGCAGCCAGGAAACAGCTGGTTGTGCCGCATGAGGTTAGAAAATGACTTGAACTGACAGACGGTAACAACCAACACTGAGTCACTGTCATCTAAACAGCAACACAGGTAATGAGTCAAAGTATTTGCAGCTTTCCATCACAGCAGGGTGGCATTATGTCGCCCAACCTACTCGATTTAATTTATTAATCACTACTGATGAAATTCAGTGTGTATATCCGCCTCCTAATGATGATAAACCATGTCCTATAATGTATTCAGTCTGTTATGAAGCCACACAATGCTTGGCAAATCTTTAGGAGATAGCTCTCTATTAATAGATCGAAGATAGACATTCAACTGGGATCTCTTAATTCCAGGGAAAGCCATTTTTCCTGGTGGGGAACAAAAGAGAATTACCAAGCCTCACCTGTCAAATGATAGCTCATGCAATGCTGAGCTGAATCTTTTTGAATATTGATAATAGTGTGTGAGTGTGGTGGTGGACCGGTCAGCAAATATAAGAGAAGGATAAAGAGCTGCCAGTCATCACCTTAGGGTTGGTAATCCTCACCTCCGTGTCCAAAGGTCAGGAAAAGGTTGTGTAGGCCAGCGGAAAATGAGTCATGATCACACACAGCAGCACGTGAGCTGCAGCGGGCTTACAGTAGTCCCGCATGCAGCGTGATTGTGTGAATACATCACTTAATGGGCGCTAAGCTCCCTGTTATTTTAAAGGGTGTAGTTAAGAATGGTACTCATTGCATCTGGATGCTTCTGTGACAGAAGAATGCAAACAAACATTTAAGAAGACAGAAATGATGCAGGCAGTGAAAACGGTATCTGGAATCTGAATGTGAACAGTTTTTATCCCCATGAAAGATTCTGGGCACAAGAACAAATTGCTCTCTTAGGGTCTTCATGGGTTGCTGAGGTTGCCATATATGGGGCCTTGGATGTGCTGGAGGTTCATTTAAACCTCATTCTCACTTTGCAATGCTGCCTTGACTGACGACAGTTAAATAGGCTATCTCGTAACAGCCGATGTTATGTGACAGTCCTGCATTAAACTGTGTGTTTGAAAGGTTTGAATTCTTCAGCTTTGTTGAAACATCTTTTAAAAAATTCTTATTCAGTTTTATGGTCATTCTCAAGGATGTATTTTTGGATTCTGAAAAGGGTGATGAATGTCTCTACATTGCAAACGGTGGCTTTGGCTTACAGTTGGTCTTTTGCTAATTGGGAGGTTGTTGGTTTGATCCCTCGCTGCTCCAATCTGCATGCCAAAGTAAAGTGGGCAAGATACTGAAACCCCAGTTGCTCCTGATGCGTTCATTGGGTGTGTGTGTGTGTGTGTCAATGTTAGATTGAGTGTTTATATGAATGTGTGTGTGAATAGGTGAATGACTCATATTAAATAAAGT
Organism: Etia nguti; assembly: GCA_015106755.1. NCBI lineage: Eukaryota > Metazoa > Chordata > Actinopteri > Cichliformes > Cichlidae > Etia > Etia nguti. Next base: position 14,006 of record VUQG01020178.1, read on the forward strand.
CCTTCGAGCACTCAAGTACTGAAGAAAAGCCCCATTTACCGCTTTAACCTTTGTGAGTGTATGATTTATTGCAAGACTGTGGCATTAGTATTACTTCTTTTGCCACACAAACTCACAGCTGCCTTGAGTCAGATTTTCAGGGATTTTATTAAAGTGTCCAGAGTATACAAAAAGTATTTAATAATACCTAAAAGTGCTTTTTGGTTTCTGCATTTGACAGACAAAAAAGTGTGCCAAATCCCCAAACCTTCACATAAAAACTGGTTTTAATTACCAGGGCTTCTAGTCAAATTTTCAGGTTTTTCTACTTCAAAAGCACTTTTTTTTTAATAGTAATGTTGTATTAATTATTAATAATTCAGTCACAAGTGGCACACTGTAGATATTTATTTTTATTATATTTTATGTGTAAACTTCTCATGTAAGTATATGAAATGTTTCTTAGAGAGTTGACTATGGATTCAGCATGCTGATGGAAACATTCCTCAGAGATTTCGATCCACATTGAGATGACAGCGTCACACAATTGCTGCAGATTTGTCAGCCGCACATCCATGATGTGAATCTCCCATTCCGCTACATGTGAAAAGTGCTCTGTTGGACTGAGATGTGGTGACTGTGGAGGCCATTTGAGTACATTGAACTCATTCTCATATTTAAGAAACCAGTCCGAGATGATTTTACACGTGACATGGTGTGTTATCCTGTTGGAATCAGCCATCAGAAGATGAATACACTGTGGTCATAAAGGGGTGGACATGATCAGAAACAATTGTTTAAAGGCCACAGATAAGCTGTGGCCTTTAAATATCCCCCACACATTTACACCACCCCCAGCAGCCTGAACCGTTGATATAAGCCAGATGGATCTATGCTTTCATGTTGTTTACATCTGAATGTTGCAGCAAAAAATTGAGACTCATCAGACGAGGCATCAATGTATAAAATGTAGCCTCATTTCCTGTTCTTGGCTGACAGGTGTGACTGTCTGTTGCTTCAGCCCGTCCACTTCGAGGTTCGATGTGTTGTGCTTTAAGAGATGCTCTTCTTCATACACTAGTTTATACATGGCCTTCCTATCAGCTCAAAGCAGTCTGGACATTTTCCTCTCATTTTAGGCATTTTTCTTTAGAGGACTGCAGCTCACGGGATATTTTCTCTTCTTTGGACCATTCTCTGTAAACCTTAGAGATGGCTGCAGATATCACCTTTCTTCCCCGTTATGATGCTCGGTGTGAACTACATCAGGCTGTCTTGACCCTGTCTACTTGCTGCCACATGATTGGGTGATATTTCTATTTAACAAAAATTTGAACAGATGCATCTAATAAAGTGGCAGGTGTGTGCTTATATAATTATGTATACAAATGATAAAGGATAGTAAGAAAAAAGAAAAAAAAATGCTCTTAAACACATTTAGTAACAACAAACTGACTACACTTTAACACCACACTGTAACTATACTTAAAGTGTGGTGGTAATAATGAAAAACTCAAGAATAAAATATCAAATTTTCTTTATTTACACAACAAGCGCTTATTATCAAAAACAATATTGTTTTCATACATTCTGTTTTACTTTATTATATGTGACTTCATTTTTTATTTTTTTTAAATATTTCTAAATACCAAATAGGTAATATTACATCTAAACAAAGCGATGGATGGGACTCCTTTACAAAAAAAAATGCACTTTAAAATGTGAAATAATCAGAGCAGTCCTAACTGAGGTTAATGTAGGTAAATGAAGAGTCCCGTGACTAACAGATGCTGACAATGCATGGTTTCTAATCATTTACTTTCAAATGTAAGATAAACTGCAAGTAAAGGGGGAAAAAAAAAGAGTCAAACTCAGCACCCAACATAACATCTGACAAGGAAAAGAAAAACACCTCACTGTACATTAACTAATTGTAATAGGAGCAGATGAAAGCCTGGGGTTCCCAGCATGTAAAGTCGTTAAACTTCCCGTTTCCTGAAAGAGACAAACACGGGGTAAGAAATACAGTAAGTGTGTCTAATAGTTAAATGTGAGATCAGTTCAGCTTTATTGAATACACTATTCATATTTATTCAGTAACATAACTTCTTACTGACTAAACTTAGGTTGAACAATTAATTTAGAACCATCTTATGAGTTTGGGAAAGGTTCAATTTAACTAACATAACTGCACATTTTTGCATAATTTGCAACAACACAGACAGATTATCTTTAAATAAATAAATAAATAAATAAATAAATAATGTCCATGTAAGTATAAACAGATAAACACTGTTTTAGGAGCTTAATTGCACCTAGATTGCGGAATTGTTCCGCATAAATTTTCACAGGCACCACTACCACTATTTATGTATTTTGGGCTTCTTTCAGCTTTGCAACACTGGATATCTGTGTGTGTAGGTGAGGCTAAAAAGATGCTAACAACAAAAATGAATGTACACAAAGGGAGGAAAGATTAACTAAAATAAACATCTTGCAGTAAACCGAGTCATACCGTAAGGCAGAACTTCCAGGCAGTTCTCCTTATTTGATGTGTTATTGGGCTCCCCTGACAGCCAATCAGTGTAGTCCCATTTGGACCCATCCAACCAGATGAAGCGACCAGTCTGACATGTAACAAGAGATTAATGAGAGTTAATCACGCTGAGCAGTCGTTTAACTTAATGAGTCTCTAGATACAACACATCAGGGACATGAACAAGGTCTCGTGGTGGAGTTAGTACAAAGGTAAATCATTATTTTGTCCGCTCAGCAAGTTCAAGACCTCCACAGATCCCCAGCTCAAAATACATACGTCCAGAAATCGAAGCCCTCCAATCCAGGTGCGCGTATACTTTCCATTTTCCTTCAGTATCAATTTCATCAGCTCTCCGTGGTTGTGATTGCTTGTGATTGAGGCCAGATGGCCACCGGGGAACCTTTGGCAAAAAAGCTACAAGGGAAACAGTGAAAGACCCACATTAATGTCAGTGTTTTTCGCGAGGTGTAAATGTATATGGAGTCACTGGTGCTTAAATGGAATTACAGAGGATGCATGAATACCTCAGCATTTGCAGCCGTCTTTGGCTCTTTAAAGAACTGGTAACACTTCTGTCCTAGTACCACACCAGGGCAAGAGCGCCGCCCTGTGGTGAAAATGCGAAATGACAACATTTAGTAACTAGCTGGCCTCAGGATATGATCATATGACTACATTTCTGTCACTCTAATGACTAATGACTTTCTTTGTGCATATTCAGTGCGGGTGTTTGTGCATGTGTGTGAATTTTACCTTGCATGGCTCGTTTTGATAGACAGAGTTTTAGGCAGTTGTTGAACCTGCCACGATTTTCTTTTGTGGCTTCCATCAAATCTTGATTTTCTTCTTCTGACATCGGCTCATCATCATCAGGCTCAATCTGGTCTTCTGTTTCTGGCTCTCCATAGAGCTGCACTAGTGATTTTTCTTCCCCTGCGAGTGGGGATTCCTGTTCTTCCGGCCTCACCGCCATCTTAGCTTCTTCATTGGGAAAATAGTTTTCTGTAAGTGACACCGGTTGCTCCATTATGTCCAGCGCTGGCCCTTCTTCGAGGATACCAGGGTTGTGAAAAGGCTCTTCCATCATCTCAGGCTCCAGTTCCATGACTGGTTCTTCATCTAAAGCATAGTCCCTCTTCCTTATGAACAACTCCTCCTCCTCTGGCACAGGTTCAACTGGGCTATTATTGTCCAGAGGCTCTAACTCCATGATTGGCTCATTCACCACTTCATTTTTTACTAAATCCTCCTCTGGCAGAGGTTCAACTGGATTGCTATCATCCAGAGGCTCTAACTCCATGATTGGTTCATCCACTTTTTCATTTTTTGCCTCATCCTCCTCTTTGTCTTCCTCCTCGTCCTTGTCCTTGTCCTCATCCTCATCCTCATCCTTGTCCTTGTCCTTGTCCTTGTCCTCATCCTCGTCCTTGTCCTTCTCCTCGTCCTTGTCGTCCTCCTTGTCCTCGTTCTCGTTCTCATTCTCATCCTCATCCTCCTTCTCTGGTTTAGGTTCAGTGAGTGAATCTTGACTCTGAAATTCTGCATTGGCAGCCTTTTCTTCTTCTGTCAGCTCTGATTTGCTCATTTCATCTCCAAACAGGCTATCATCATCTAGAGGCTCTAACTCATCCACCATGTCATTGTGACGTTTTGCTTCTTCTGCCTTTTCTTCTTGCTCTTCTTCTTCGTCCACACCAGGGCCAGCTTGAAGCTGCATAGGCTTCTGATAATTTTCTTCATCTAACATGTGCTTCTCCTCAGGTTCTAGCTCCATTAGAAGTTGATCCGGCTCAACTTTTACCTCTGACTCCACCTGGAACTCTGGGTCATCTTTGAGCTCTTGGTCACCCTCACCTTCTTGATTCACACCAGCCTCTGGATTTATCATTTGAGCCTCAGCCTCCACAGGTACTTCTGCTTCTGTTTTAACTCCTTGCTGTGTTTCAGACTTTTCCTCCACCTTAACTTCTGGCTTCACTTGAACTTCTAGTTCCACTACACCTGCTTTCTCCACCTCAGCCTCAGCCTCTGGCTCTGCTTTCACCTCTTGCTCTTCATCTGGCTTTACTTTAACCTCTAGTTCTGCCATATTCTTCTTCAGGTCTTCTTCAGCCACTTTTTCCTGCTGCTCTTTGGGAGGTAGTATGGCCTGTGGTGCGGGATTCTCCACCTGTACATGACCCTGCAGTGGAATCAAGTCTCCCAGCAGAGGGAGCGGGTTTTCTTTAGTAAAAACTGGACTTTTTTCCACACCAGGGGGCAGTGCTGGCAATGCCAGAGCCACTGCAAAGAGAAAATAATTATTGAAGAAATCACACAGACATCAAACTTTTATATACAAATGCTGTGTCCTTTTTTTGGTGGTGATTTCCTTCTAATTGTTTGATTGCTGATAGTACTCTGGGGTGGCCTCGTAGGCCTGTTCAGGTCTGTAGCGACACTTCATACGTGAAGTTATATATGTTCTAACCCAGTAAAAATAGCAAAAGAAATATTACTAGCTGTTATATCAAAATAACATCCAGAAAGTAGCTCATATAGAGTGAAAGAAATGTTTTCATTTGTTTGACTACATCTTACAAATGACTCCAAACTAAAGTGATTTCAGCTATTTAGGAGAAAAAGACTGTAAAGGGCACAGATCGGTCACCCTCGAGCAACCTCTTACCTGCAAGGCTCAGTGAGAGCAGTGCCAGTGTCTTCATCTTCATCTAGATGTCAAAATCTGTAAAACTGTTTCTAGGACTGTAGACTTATTGACCATTAATGTTTAACGTCTGTTCATGTGTGTCACCTGGGTTTCAACTGTTGGTTTGTGCACTTTGAATCTTTATAAATAGCGTTAGTCCCTCCCATTTCATTTAAATTTCTCATAAAATCATAAAGGTGGGCCGTCCCCCTCCCTTATCTTGTCTAAAGTGCTGTTTTTTTTTCTTTGTTTCCTTCTGGCAAAGTATAAAGTTCATGTTGTACAGGGCCGCACACTTGATACAGAGGTCTGACCTCCAAACAGATCAGAGTGATAAATGATGTCAGTAAGAGACATGAAATCTAATCACTGTTTTCACGTGCACTTGTTTTCGATGCCTGACATGTGAGCAAATAAAAACTGAAAATATAAACTGCTTGTTTATCTTTTGGTTGAACTTTGATTGTTTTCGGAAGTAGAACAAAAAGCGTACTTGACAACAGATATAAAGAAATATTGGTGGATGCTGATGTTATCTATAAGCCTCCTAGTAAATGCATCTATGGTATAAATCCTAGAACGTTGCCCATGACCTTGAGTTCAGCATCGCTGAGATTCAAACTTTTCCAAGATTTTTAGTAGCTGCACCAATGTTATCACTTTGAAAATAGATGACTTCCTTCTGGAGTTATCGTATTTACAAAATTAGGCATCCATGATGCCCACCCACACATCAGGGTGATGACAGTGCTTCATCAGCCTTTTACAACTGAGTAGTAAAAACTGAAGATAGACTGTCTTAAAAAATACAGTATAAAAGTATATAGTTTCCTAGTAAGGCATGTCGATATTTGCCTAACAAACTAACCTTACAAACTATGACATCAAAAGGTTTGTACAGAAATAATTGTGTCATGTGTCTCCACAATAACCTGCCACACAGTCAGATACCAATTATTATTATTATTATTATTATTATTATTATTATTATTATTATTATTATTTTCTGTCTCTCTTGGATGACACAAAATCGGGACCAGGGCTATTAATTTGCATTAAAAGCAAATAAAATCAATATTCAGTGCAACGAAATGTAAATATTCTCCATCTAGTTTACATGCAAATATATAGTATCGTCATCCTTTCGCAGGAAAAAATAAAGGTGTTTAATAAATAAAGGTGTTTATCAGATATGGAGCTTGTTTTGATGTTGTTAGGCTTCTCATTCTCATTCTCTGCACTTCTACAATTAAAGCATGCAACAATACAGCAAATAGCAGTGAACCCCATAATGCACATCTAAGGAAAACGTTCTCACACCCTTACAGTGACAGGCTTTCTTTAAGTAGTCATGTTCAGGTTTTACAAGTTGCTGAATGTCGGTGTTTGATTTATTAAGAAAGAGATCATTGCTCGTAGATTGCTGCTTTCTAGAGTATGTTAGATACTCTTACTCTGAACACCATGAGGATTATTGCAGTCTCTCTTTGTTCTTTGTATGACTGCCTTCATTTAATATTTCAGAAACTCTGTGATGAGAGCAGGGATGAGCACAGCGACACTCCTGATCTCATACTGTGGCTCAAGGTTGTTGGTTTGAGTGGTATCAACAAAACAGAACTGACATCTCTGATTAACTTTGGCAGCTCCCAGTTTGGGTTCAGGAGAAAGACACCCTCTCTACTTTTAAGATTATGTTTAAAACTTTGCTTTTTAATAACACTTACAGTTATAGCTGGATCAGGTTTCCCTGAAGCATCTCTTGGTTATGCTCTTACAAAGAACAAATCAGGTTTATTTCACGTAAAAGCAGCCACAGTATTTTGTTGTAGTAAAGTGTGAGGTGGACAGCTGCTCCACTGGCTGTTATCAAAGGTCACCGTGCATTTGAAAGTCGCCCGTCCTCTGAGATTCACTATCTGCCTGACTTTGTTTCTGTTTGTGTAAAGTGAGCAGTGGGTGCTGAGATGTGCTGTTATGCATGTGTGTGCGTGTGTGTGTGTGTTACATGACATCAGTGTGTCCCGCTCCGAGCAGAGCAGCTGGGACTGTCGATTGTGAACAGGTGTTGCAGCTGAGATTTAGGGAGTTAGTGTTTCACTGTTTCTCTTTGTGTGTACTTACGCACACGTGTCTGGATGTATGTCCCCTGTGTGTGTCTTTGTGTGTGCATATGGCCGCAAATGTAAGCATGTGTGCACGTTAACCAGAATAAGTGACAATGTGCCGTTGTGTGGGCGCTGGTGGTAAGAAACCTAATAGCCAAAGACACAGTAGCTCAGCAGCAGCTGCCACTTCTCTCCAACTTAGACTCATCACTGCAGACATATGGAAAACTCCAACCTCTGTGATTTCCATTCTTTATATTCAGACAAAGGATTAGGTGTTCCCAAGAAATACTTAAAATAAGTAGAAACACAAAGGCATCAAATACATTAATTTGTACTATATGAAGGCCTTTCATGAACAGAGCCCTTTACAGAACAGTTACCTCTACAACTGCAATTCTGGAGTTGCTGCATGGTTTGGGACTCCAGTGGACCATGGTGAGAGCCATTATTCATGAATGGAGAAAACTTGGAATAGTGGTGAACCTTCCCAGGAGTGGCCAACCTACCAAAAGTACCCCAAGAGCATACTGACAACTCATCTAAGAGGTCACAAAAGAACCAAGAACAACATCTAAAGAACTGCAGGCCTCACTTGTCTCATCCATGGGAAAGTTTGAAGGAGAAAACCACTGCTGAGCAAAAAAAACTCCACAAAGGCTCATCTCACGTTTGCCAAAAAACATCTCGATGATCCCCAAGACTTTTGGAAAAATGTTCTTTAGACTGACGAGACAAAATGAAACTTTTAGAAAGGTTTGAGTCCCGTTACATCTGGTGTAAAACTAACACAGAATTTCATAAAAGAACATCATACCAACAGTCAAAGATGGTGGTGGTAGTTTGCTGCTTTGGGATGAAACCATGAATTCTGCTTTCTACCAGAAAATACTGAAGGAGAATGTCCAACCATCAGTTTGTTTCCCTTGGGTTATGTGGCAGGGGAATGATCCAAAACACCAGCAAGCCCACTTTGAACGTCTCAAAACATAGATAAATAAATAAAATGGAGGTTTTGGGAGCGGCCAGGTCAAAGTTTGGACTGAAATCAGATTTAGGTACTTTGGTATGACTGTGAACAGGTCGTTCATGCTCGAAAACCCTTTAATGTGGCTGTAATAAAGAAATTCTGCAAAGAAGAATGGACCAAAAATACTCCACAGTGACGTGAAAGAGTCATTGCCAGTTATTGATTGCAGTTCTTGCTTCCAAGGCTGGCACAAACAGTTATTAGGTTTAAGGGGCAATTGTTTTTCATGCAGTGCCGGGTAGGTTTTGGATGATAATGATAATAGAGAATTCACACAGAATCGTGAAGGATACCAAAGCTATGATTCATTCATCAGAGTGATGGCTGCTGGAACAAAACTGTTTTTAAACCATGTTGTCCATAAACCCTCACTGAGAAGGAGAAAACTCAACGTCATTATGTAAAGGGTGCAAGACATCAAGTAAAATCGAACCGGCCAACTGCTGTGACTGTTTGGTAGCCTACAGGGATGCTGGGTTTGGCTGTGGTTCAGCTCACCGATTATCCTGATAGAAGATTTAACAATTTGACTGCGTGAGTTTCTGTTCTTTACAGATAACTATCTAAACTATGACACCAAGGGAAGGGATGTAACAGAATCACAGAACGCATGATAGAATAAAATCACAATGATTTAATGAGTGTGGAAATGAGAAAGGTTCCTCAAACATGACAGATTCTGGAGCCCGTTGTTGCACATAGCTTCACAGTTTCTTCAAATTTTAGCTTAAATTAAATAATTGTTCCAAGATCATTGATTCAAAATGTGCATGAGACAAAACACATTCCACCAACTGACCCTTTAGACACCTGTCCTGTGATCATCTCAATCAAAGATAATATCTTTTGGAGCTGACTAACAGAAACACAGTTATCTGGATACTTTAAATGGTCCATGTTTTCATACCTGCTCTCACCCATATTTGTGTAAAGGATAAATAACATATAAAAATAATTTACACGATGAATGTGCATCCAGTACTTTTTAGCTTTCATTCAGGTGTTTGTCTCTACCAAGCAGCAACCTTAAGTACTAGAAACTGAAGCCTACGTTGACGCGTCGGAAGCATCAGTTCTTCTATGGCCCGCTTGAAGCTGGCTCCTAAAGCGAGTCAATCTAAAAAGACTGCTAGGTTGAAATGTGCATTTATTTGCAGTGGTGTTGGTATCTATGGCTACTTTCTCCTTTTCATAATAACTTTATTTTGGGTGAATTTTTTTTCTATATTTTATCTGCTTTAATACTAGAGTTTTTGGCGTGGCTGCTTTGACTGACACGTGTCCGGACCAGGCAGCTGTCAGCAGGTTTCACCTCTGCTGTCACTGAACTGGATCTCTCAGCTTCATTTGTGCTATTGGAACCTTTTAACCCCCTGAGGTCTAAGTCATCATTAGTGGCTAACCCTATAGTAGTGAGAGAAAGGCAAAACTGACTTAATTTTTTTTAAAACAAACATGTAAATATTATTTTGATGTTTCTTTGTTGCCTGACTGGGGGAAAAAATGGTTCTGCTTGCTAGCATTAGCGGATAAATTAGCACTCAACCCTCTCAATCAAATTTACTCACTCACATATGGTGTAAAAATACTGTGATGGCAGCAGGTTAAACTAAAGGCCATTATACACTGAACACGTTGTGAAAAAGCAACACGAAATTCTCAGTGTTACGGATCAAAACTTGCTGTGTGACTTATACACACTGAACACGTTGCATTTTTGCAGAAAATCAACCCTCAAAAAACACTGTGGAAAAAAACCAGGAGGTTAATGTGAAGAGATGATAAGCGGATCTTTACGTTCTTAAAAAAGAAAAGGAGGAAATGGAGATTCTGGTTTCATCCAAATTTCACAAGAACGCAGCAGCAGTGAGAATTTCATGGTTTGATCCAGCAGCTGAAGCTATATCACGGCCGCGTTCGTACATGTTTCAGGATGCCAGTTTGAAGTCCTGTGAGCAGAGTTGGGAGCACATCTGTGGAGGCATCAGAGAGCCGGTACTGCGTGATTTGACCTATGAGCGCACTTGTTGATCTGACACGAAAAATTTGAAAAATCGCAGTTGGTTAAAAAAATAAATGCCAGTGAAATTACAGGGTCAGTGTGAACTGCTGCATTAAGAATTGGTAAGTCCGAAAAATATTTTAACGCATTAAATAATCACAGGGATTTTAAAGGCCTTAAGGCTGAGGCTTCAAAGTGTAAAGAACAATGCCAATGGGTGACCCCCATGGTATCTATTTCCATCTTTTATATACAGTTTGTTGTCTCTAGAGACTACAAAAATGATGTGATGTACAAAAAATTCCAAGGAGCTTAGTGACAATTTAGTTAACAAAATGAATTGTTTCATGTTCATATCCTCAAAAACCTTTTGTGTTCAATGGCTGAATTATATTCCCTGTAACTTATAGTTGAAGAACTTTCTATTTCTGTTGTTCTCTAAAAAGGAAATATGTTTTAAATTAATTTGTGTCACCTCTGATTTTGTTTTTTGTATTTTTTTCATAATCTTTAAGTAAAGTATTATAAGAAACCATTCAAAAGCTTCCTTTCTCATTCTGTATAAGATACTACTGCTTGAAGCAGGGCAGGTCCCCCTGTCAGAAAGAAAGGCTCATGTTTCCTCTGAGAGCTTTGTCTGAGAAGAGGGGGTGGTCACCCTGAACTTGTGCACGCGCCCCGTAAGTTATCCGGGATACGTGAGCGTGCACGTGGCCGTTGCACATGAAAGTTGAAGAAGCTGCAGAGAGTTTAGAGTAAAACTCATCTGCTCCAGTCTCACGGACACCGACAGACTTCAGGAAAGAGCTCCTACACCGCGAGAAAAGTCATGAAGATGCTTGCGTTGCCTCTGCTCATCACCATTTTGCACAGTGAGCTTTTTATTGTGTTCAAAACTTTAACAATTTCTGTTTTGATACTGAATCGGAGAGTGTGTGTAACTTTTAGGTTCAGGTAATGTTTTAAATAACATTTATAAACAGGAACAGTGCAAATATGTATTCATACGCGAAGTGAGGTTGAACTACATGTTTTATGTATCTATTTATTTTAATGTCAGACCCTTTACAGAGTTATAAATATGTGATTACGCATATTCTCCTCTTTCCTTCATTTTATTGCAATATAACAGTTAAGGACCTACTTTATTTTACTAAAGAAAACACAACACATACCATCGTCTTAACATGATTATGCAACTCAAGTTTGATCTTATTAAGCTGCAAGAGGCCACTGAAACAAAATGTAATTCTGGGCCAAATGAACAACTTTAGAAACGACTGCATGCAGGTTAAGTGTCAATACGGGCATTTACGAGGCTCTGATATTTATTGATTGATTATTAGTGTGCGAGTTTTAGAGCTTGTGCGTGATTTCACAGACAGCGGGGAGGAGGTGCGATGTGTTTGGGGAGTGCTGCGGGGGTAGAGACTGTGCAGGGAGTGGCTGGGCTTCATGTTTACACTGAACCCGCTCTGATGCTGTTTGAACCCGAGATCCACGGGCTGATGAGAGGGATCACGTGACCCCCGCGGAGGAGATTGAGATCCCAGAGTTTCAGTGAAGATAGCCCCTGACTGACCCTTAGTTGTTAATTGGACTGAGATGAAAAAGCAGTTGGTATCTGAGAGGGAAAAAAAATGCTGCTGTGGGAATCTTAAAGGCCAAAGGCTGCCGTCCAAACAACATGCTTCACGCAGTTAATTGCGTCTTTGACATGCATGTGTTTTGATCTTTCTTGTATTTACATGGGAGGACCAAAAGTCCTTGTAGAGATGAAACGATTACAATCTGTTTGTTTAGACAGACTGGCCGTACATGTCTTTTAATATACTGTGAAAATATTTTTTTCATTACTGCACCGGAGGTATCATAGGTGGTTTTTCAGTTAGGTTACAATGTTTCCTTAAAACAGCAGAAACTCTAAAACACGTAACTCTTTATAGTAGAAGCGGGTTAAGTTTTAGGTTTTTCAAGTAAACATTTGAATAGAATGAAGTACGTACTGTTAAAACACCAGTTATTATGCATTCTGTCAGATGCTATAATATGCTTTGGATTGCTTAGTGTATGTTTGAATACAAGCTGGGGTTGAACGTTTTGCATAAATGTCAAAGTAAAAGAGTTCAGGGTGTTTGGGATCAGTCAGCAGAGATCCTCACAAGTGTGTAATACAGATGTCTGTGCATGTGTATGCTGTGCCAGCTGAGAAGGGTAAGGTTACTGTCATAAAGAATGGCTTTGTGTGCACCACACATACACACACACACACACAGTGTGCCACACAAGAAATATGCATCTGTAGTCAGGGGTTAAAGTGGGATTTGGCAGGTGGGGGAATCTCTAAGTTTGGGTGTAGCATCGGGAAAAGAAATGCTAAGAAATAAGTTACAATAAGATCTTTTTGGGGCTCCTGTAGATTTTTTTTAATCTGTAGAGGTTTTAATCACCTGACCTGTGCTGCTACACTGATGTTAACTGTTTTTTAAAAATAAGGTATAAGCCGAGGTTTCTCAATTTCAGCTCTTGACACAATCCAGCTAATATAAAAGGTAGAATTCAGAGAGCGAGTCTAATCAGAATCATCACGTTAAAGACTGTTGTTCGCTACCCTTGATATACATCCTAGCATTGCCCACGAACAGCACAGCCTGCTGTGCACCAGTAAATTTCACTACAATACTGCAAACTTACTGGTTTAGCCTGCACTAAACTTTACCAGACTACCTGGCATTTTCACACAACCCTTGAATAACACAGAATTTGTAAGCTTCAATTAGTGTGTCACATGTATAGATCCAAATTGGGTTTAAAAACTCTAAAATCAATTAGGATATTGTATGTAAGATTTAAAACAAGCAGCACTGCTTCAGTTTACGTGATGTCAAGGGAGTATCCTGTAACAGCAACCTCTGCGAAGCTTCCAAGTTCTACAATAAAACCTTTATTTCCAACAAAATTGCTTGCCACTGATATAAAAGTCAAACTCTACAGCCACGTTTCAAGCGTTTATTTATTTTTTTTATGTGGAGTGTCACTCTAAATTATTTTCTCTATATCTCTTTCTGAAGGTGTCTGCTTAATGTTGAGGTAAACGTGGGTGTTTGATTGTGTGTGCTGAAGGGACAGATCACTGAAGGGGGTTATCAGGTCGCTTTAAAGCAGCTTGTTAGAGGGCCATCCATCACCTGCATTCCTGCACAACACCGCTCCTGGCACCACCAGGATGTAGCTCCACACTCAGTGTCTGTTTGTCTCTGTCGGCCTGTATTACTATGTTTATGGGCACCAGTTGCCGTTTTAAACTTTTCTTGTGAAAAAAATTCTGCATTGTGAGAACATTCAGGCCCCACGGTTTATTAGTGCTATTATATACTTAGCTTTAAGGCTTCGACTGGAAAGTCAAATGTGTGTGAGTGTGACTGCTTCCACACAAAACCAAGCATTAAGCAAACGTCCTGTTTACATATGAGTAAGCTTCTTGTTTCTGATGGTTTCACATGTAGGTCCTTGATCTGAAACTATAAAGATGTTTAACATTTTCATTTATGTTCTCCAGAAAACATTTAAAGATTGTACTGATTGTACTCGGTGGTGTGAGAGTAAAACTGGTCGTTCACAGGACACCGATCTTCTCTCTTCTGCAGGTCCTGTCAGTTTATCAGTGACAGTGAGCAGCAGTAAACCCAAAGTGGAGGTTCACGAGCACACTGGTGAGACCTTACAACACTGCAGTTTTCCACATTCCTGAACATAATTTGTCTGCTATCTTAAAATGGCCACATTGTTTTATTTTTATAAAAGATATTTCATATTTAACCTATTTTAATTCCAAATAATAGGGAAACAGAAAACTCTGGTTAGAATGTGGATATAAACATATCTGATATCATATTGTCCAGTTTCTGTCTTTTTCTCCTCTAAAGAAAAACACATTTATGTTTGACTGAACACTTTAAAATCATTCTTCTTTATTAAAAATTGCAACTACCAGAATATATTTCAGAATACATGGATATAAATAAAGAAATACATCATCAGTAGTCATGAGTGTGCACGAGTTGGTAAAAAATAAATAGTTTGACACATTAAAAACTGTAACATAAAGATTAAAGATGAATATTGTTTTTCTTTTTTCCTTTCCTTTTAGACGCTGTGCTGTCCTGTGAGTTCAAGACAGAGAAAGATCAGAACCCTCGCATCGAGTGGAAGAAGAAAGGAAAGGGGGTGACTTTTGTTTACTTTAATCACAAATTCACTGGTGAGTGACAGATCGTTACTGCACGCATTTTTTTTTACTTACCCTGATTTAATAAAGAAGATTTTGTGCAGCCTTTTTTTGATGTTTGCTGACACTGTGCTTTGATTTATTGTTTTCTTCATTCCTCATTCTCCATCTTTTGCACTTTAGGTTCTTACGCTGGACGGGCTAAGATAGAGGGAGCGACGCTGACGATACACTCTGTCACTCAGAAAGATTCAGGGGAGTACCGCTGTGAGGTGACAGCCAGCGAGGACCACGTCAACCTCGGAGAGGCCACTGTGACACTTAATGTTCTTGGTACGAATATATTATAAATGTACATAAGAGGGATAGGACAGATCTGCGTAAGAGGTGAACACTAAACTATTTCAAGGTGCTAGTCAATGGCACTTAGCTCCTGTGATGTGACGTGTGAAACAGTATTGTACATGTTGGTGGAATCAGGAGGGATTCACGGCAAATCTTTTAAATGTGACTGTAGTGTAAAAATAACTGCAAACGATTCACACAAACCTCCCTCACCTGAATTGTCAGATCAGGGTGAGGACAGTCGTTAAAGGTGCAATATGTGGAATAATTTACGCTAGAAGCAGTTTCTCGATAGCATGCAGCAGCCACTCTGGATCCGCTCTGCTCTGGATAGAAATTATAACCGTTGCACATCAGTGCTCGTTCCTTTTATGTTGGACTGTTGGACAGGGTGCTACACTGAGTAACTATCCCATCTCAGGCTATAGCCATATTACACTAACCTTTGGACCAACATGACTCTGTTAGCATACTAACTTCAGAAGAACTGTCCATTATGCTTGGTGTGTGGGTTGTTTTGCACAGGCAGTGAAATCACCACAGCTCTGTACTGTTTATATCAGGTGTCTCCACTCAGAAGAAGTCAAAAAAGAAGTCAAAACTGAAAGCAAAAGGTGTGTCATCCTTCAATTTCGTCACAGCAAGGCAACAAATGTTGTGTAAATTCAAATGTTGTGTTCGTTCAACCACAGATCACAGTTTTCGCCATTAAGGGAAAATAAATGAAATAGAACAAAGATTTTCTCCATTTCTGTCAAACAGTGCTGTCCAAGATACATGTAGCTGCTACTGTAATGGCTGCTAGGTGACAGGAGCAGCACGTCATAAGGAAGAGCATCCAGTTTAACAGCCAAAAACTTCTGTCCGTCTCTGTTTTTACATCCTTTCGAGGATGCAATCCCTGAATTTGGACACATCCAATGAAATCCCAGAGATCTTTTCTATCACTTTTGTTGTACGGTGCTGTTGGTCATGGTGAAAATGGCGAGCGTAAATGAGCTGTTACACAATATATGAGAGCTTTGGTAGTACATAGGTGTTAAAAATGACAATCTATCAATAATTCAGGTTGATTTTTTTGTTTTTTAACCTTTTGAAAACTTGAATGTGTAAAAGTGCTAGCCAGATGAAATCAAATCAACCGCCCTGCTGCTATGAATGTGAATGTGAACAGTGAAGTGTGGTATTATATGATGGGGGATGTTAGGTTATCTCACTTCAGTTCAAGATGAACCTTGTGATGCCAAAGCCATTTTCCATTTTGACATTTCATTCAAAGAGTAAATAGAGCCTTTTCATATCTTTTAGAAATAGGTAAAAAAGGTTTCTCTGACACATCCTCAGCTGGAAACGAGAGAAAATGGAAAAAGTAACATGGGATTCATAATTTTAAAAATGTATATATATTTTTTATTTTCATTGTGCTTTTAATCAAGACACATTTTTAAAGGAAACACAAACTTCCCTGTGCGGTACATGTGAATATACTCTGCACTGAACGTTTGAGCTCAAGTCTGTCAGGCAAAAGTCTACATCGCCTCGCTCCGCTTTCAGAAATTATAAATGAATTGACTATTTTGTGCATTCCAGCTCGAAGAGATATGGTTGTTTCTCTGAGGTTCGGGGATAACGACTCAGTGGTTTATGCATTCCTGCCATAGCGCAAAGATCCAAGCTTCTAGTTTCCACGTGAAGGTCCAGCACACAAGTAGAAATAATGTACCTTTGGATGCCCTTTGATATTTGAATTATTCCTATTTAATTCACTTTTCCGAAGAGAATTTAGATTTTGGAGGTTTTGCAGTTTGCAGCATGAAGTGACGAGTTTACAGAATATACTGTGAGATAAATTTGGCTAACCACAGAAATTTTACAATTAACAACTGCTTATAAATTCAACTTTATAATCTCTTCCATTAGGATATGTTGGATTCTCACCAGCATGACTGATTTTTGCCAGTGTAGTTCAATTTTCTTTAAGATTATTTACCAACTTATTAAAAAACAAAAAACTCATTATTATTAAATCTAAATGTCATTTGAGGTGATTACATATATACTTTCACAAAAATAACATGGTTGCAAAATAAGAGTTTCATGGATAAATTCTGTTGCCACTCGTACTTCAAGTCGTAAAAACACATGTGCCATCATATAATGATAAAACTCTACACACAGTTTCTTTTATGTTGTTAGATTTAACTGAAGGCCAATCCTCATATGTTGGTCATTTGAGGACATTGTAAAGATAAAAGAATGATCGCACAAATTTTGTTTTTTGTTGGTGTAGTTCCTGGTTGGCAGCCTCCCAGCTAGCACGTGTGAAAGCCTCACTTTATCTGATATCTATGGAGTGATGTATGGGAAGCATGTTTGGCTGTGTAGACACCTGGTTGGTGGCTGCAGGAAATGCACTTGCCACTTTAATCCAGTTGCCACTGGTGCCAGATCAGTACATCAATCTGACATAATTTATAATAAAAGGAATCATCAGACCTCTCTAGTGTTGCCTAGTCTATTATGTGATATGCAGATGTTAACATTTTAAGCATTTGAAGGGAGACTTTCATGTTGTCTTACAAAATGGAAAAAATAGATATTTAATAAATACATAGTTTCACCCTTTTCTGTCTTTCCTCCCTCTCAGTGCCGCCTCATGTCCCTTCCTGTAACGTGCCAAGCTCCGTGTTTGTCGGGTCAGGCCTGGAGCTTCTCTGTAAGGACAAACTGAGTGTGCCTCCCGCTACCTACCGCTGGTACAAAGACAACAAGGCGCTAACAGCTACGGGAGAGACTCCTTACAGCATTGACACAAACAAGGGCACGCTGGTGAGTGCTACCTAAAATTTGCAAATACAATATACTATAATGTACAGAATTTTATGTAAGGATCCAAAAACACAACTGTTGTTCCTTCCTCATACCCTGCTGCCTGTCTCTGTTTGTCTGGAGCAGAAGTTTAAAAGTGTGTCGAAGATGGATGCAGGGATGTACCGCTGTGAGTCCTCCAACAGTGTGGGGGCGCCCAAGAGCTGTGTGGCCCAACAACTCAAAGTTGTTGACTGTAAGTATTTTAAGAAAATACTCACTGGTGATTATGCATTATGCTCTAGAGACCAAATGTTGAAAAAACCCAAATCTGATTCTGCTCCTTCCAGATCCTTTGAATATGACGATTTTAATAGCAGGCGCTGCAGGTTTGGCAGCGTTCATGCTTTTCTGCTGCGTCTGTGTGTGTGTCTGTCGACGCAGAGGCTGCTGCAAAAGTAAGTAGTGCAATGCTGCCACAGATGCGTGTGTTTAGGTGTGTGAGAAAAACACTCCAGTGTGTCCTGTCTGTCCTGTAATAATTCTGCATTATTCTCTAATCTGCTGTGAAAGAGAGTTTGGCTGACGCATTGTTACATTACATTACTCACATTGTGAATCCTTATATTTGGCCATCTTTGTCGTTAGAAATTGGATGTAACCATATTTCAGAGGGTCTCTGGTTGCAAGGTGACTCGCTGAAGAAAGCGTATCGTACTTTATCGTCTGTTTTAAATGAACATGAACATGAACTAAAAACTGAGATCATGAGCTCTCACAAAGTGTTTACCAGGGTAGTAAATCTTATAAGATCTCAGTCACACAGGCTTTGAGACATGTAGGCAACCCCCTGGCAAGTTCTGGTTACTAGGGAAAAATGTGTGTTCCCCAACTAGTTGGTGAGTGGTTGATGTAGGTTGCAAAGAAGGTGCTGCAAACTGCCACGGTCGCCTGTAGTTTCCAAGTAGTTAGATGCTGACTTGCCTGCAAACACAAGCCAACAACTTGCCAAGCAGTATTTGTTGCAGCACGTCTTTGCTGTGAACAACTTCCAGCAACCACTCGCCAATCAGTTGGGGAATACACATCTTTCTCTAGCAAACAGTGGTTGCCAGGACGCTGCTGACTGGTTTCTAAATCCTGGGGCCTAAGTAGTGTGATTGGTTCCACAAAGCCGCCCCCTACAGGCCATTAGAAGGAATGCAGATTTAAAAGACTTTTACACTGGCCAAACTTCTCATAGCTGCACTTATATTTAGCCCGTCCATTCGGACTTGTTTCTCAGAGTGCATGTCAATTTATTGATCTGCACCTAAGCAACGAGATGAGTGAGCAGCTATTTTTTTTAGGATGCCAGGAATGGATTCAGCATTTTGTAAAAAAAAGTTAAAATGCTATTTTATACCAAATTAGACTAATTTCCTCTATGGCTGTGGAACAGGATTGGGTTAACAATTACAAAACTTTCATTTCAATCACATGCGTATATGTTTCTGAACACGGCATTTGATCAAAAATCCGAGGGCTATTTGGGTGGAAGATATGTCCTCTTTGCCAGTCTTTAATATTAAAATGATTAGTTTTTGTGGAAAGCATTTGGTTATTCTTCTGACCAGGTTGTAATTGCTCATGCTAAAGTTTTGAAAACAATAATAAGGTGAGAAGGACCGAGAAAACAACTAGTATAGTGTCACCATTTAAAAATACTCCTGTAAAAGAATCCTTCCTGCATTTAAAGTCTTACCTAAAAAAAAAAAACTTCAATTGTTTTGATTTTACTGCTTTCAGATTTACTGTTTTACTGCTCTTCTTATCACTGTTTCCTGCAAGCACTTGTTTTCACCGATAATCCCTCTTTGCACAACCGGACTTAGGACCAAATAACAGAAAGACACATTTGGTGACTAGCTGAAGGGTTTGGTAGAGACCGAACAGAACTAATGAGAAAAACTTCAGTTAAACATAAAAATGACTCCAAATGAGTAAATCAACTCAGTATTTTCGAGTTCTCCCAGCTAGTAATCAGGTACTGTGACCATAATTGCCAAATGTTCATGTATTGACCCATTTTTTCTTTGTTGTTTATTCAAACAGAGAGCAAGAAAACAAAAAGGTGGGCGTTTCTTGTTCCACTCTGCATGTTGCCCTTATTATTATTACAAAATAATAAGTCTTGACTAAACTGCCCCCACCCCCCTTGCCTTTCAGCACCAAGTCCTACAACCCTCCTCCTCCTCCTCCCACCCGCAACGTGAGTGATCAAAGGCCTCGTTATCAAATCAGGGCTTGTTTTGCATGCATTAATTTGGAATGCAACTGTTGATAAGTTTCCGGTAAAACACCAGGCACGAGCTAATGAAAGGAAATGTGTCACTGTATGTCTCTCTGCTCTCTACAGCTCAAGCACTACAAACAAACTCAGTCCTTCATGATCTGAGGGTGAAGCCTTCTTCCTCTTTGACATCAAACCATCCAAAAATCTAAAGTAACTGCAGTTACTCCTCAAAACACCTGAAGGTTGTTCGACTGTCGCCGCGCTTTCGGTTAGCTGCTCGATGCCGTCTGGGATGGAGACGAAGATCGAGGCCTCTTGAAATGTCAAGCAAAAGCAAAGACGTGAAATATTTAGCAACAAGTTTGCTGCTTTTGTAAATAAAATTACGCACTGACAGTTTAAAGGAAGCTCAAGCTCACGTCAAAATGTATGACTTTACCACTTTATCAAATGCTGTGTTACTGTTTTCATGATGTTCTTTGTCTTCAGTGTTTTAAGAGACTTTTAAAATCTGTTTTTCACCTTTACTTAGAGAACGTTTTGGCTCTTTAGTCCCACCTACTGGTCGGGAACTAACCACCCACAGTATTACTGCATAAACTAAACCATGGATCGTATCCTTCTTCCTGGTTTTACTTAATATTTACATATAGAGATACTATTTTATATGTCGTTATCTTTCTCTTCGTGTTTTTACATATTTTTCTAAACCTATTTGTACGCCGATCTCTTCTGTATTTTTATATCTTTGGATGTATTTGCTTAAATTCTGATCATGTAAATTGAGTGAGAGATGAACAGGTGTCTGCACACACTGAACGACGTTTTGGAAGCTTTGTAAATGTTTTGTACTCAAATCTTGTGATGACTTTTATTCAATAAAGAAAGGATAAGAAAGCTCTTTGCAATTCAAGCTGGATAATTTACTTTCTCAGAGTCGGGCACGCACTTAGGGTGGGAAGCACAATATGCTGATTTGTGCAGTGACATTAATGTCAGTATGTGTTCAAAGTATTTGTGCGAATTTCAAAAAACAGAAACAGGATTTACATTTAATCCTCAACATTTTAGGGAAGCTGCTCTCAAACCAAACTTTCCAAATGCCTTTTTACTCTACACTAGAAGTTGCTGAACTACAGCAAAACTCCCACTTTACGTAAGACTGCACAGTATTGTGTCACCTTGTCCCACATATTGTTTACATTTGACACTTCTATTGGCGCCTTTTATAAAAACAAATTGTCTGCTGCTCAAAGAGAAATGTACTTCTACTAAAAACATTGTAATAGTTCTTGTCATAAAACAGGAATACGCAAGTGTACAAAGAAACCATAAAAACAAACAAGCTCCATTCAAATTGAATACAGTGTACCTGTCCTTCACATACCACAAATGTTTAAACTGCACTCATAGTGTTTCTTCTTTCATCTATTCAGCTCCAAAATGAGTGACTTTCCTATTTTTTGCCACCCGTTTGTTGTCTGCCAAAGACAGACATCTCATTTGGGAACTAAAATTACTTTCAAAAGTCATTCAAACTACTTAATATACCATAAAAATAATGTTGAAATAAATAAACATAATGATGCCTTATTACTGCACACTGTGAACATAAGTGCTTTCCTCTGCTTACCCACTCTGAAGTGTGGCTTTAAGGCCTTGTGTGATATGATCTCTTATCCCCTCTGTGGGTTTTTTTTTTCTTTCCAGTCAGGCTAATAGGCACGAAACTTTTAATACTAAAGATGAAAGATTTTATAAGCAGTCCTCATTTCATCACTTATTTGTAGCAAACAGCTTTTTGAGTGCACACACGTTCCTTACATTCCTCACTTGACCACTAGAGAGCAGTGCAGCACTGGCTGTATCTGTTCATACCATCGGAGACCATAGGCCCGTGGCTACAGGATGCCTTTATCTATTATTTGTCTGCGAACAGTAGCTCTATTGTCATTCTCCTTGTGTGCTTTTTGTTCTCCCCATTGTGATGCCCATAAATTAAAGCCCCTGAAATGCACTTGTTTCCTGCAGCTTTGATTCCATTTTCTTTTCCAGGGGAAGATCTATTATCTCTTAATGCATCTATATTTTTTAACATTTGATTCACGTTTTACTCAGATCTTTAAGATCCGTAATGGCTACAGAACGCACATTGTCAGGAACTGGCAGCATGGATCTATTCTCGCACATGGTAATAACCTTTTCTAATGATCACAGTAAGTACATCCTATTGATCTGCTCCTATGGCTCTATGGAAGCTCAGATCATTCTTTGCCTCTCTGGCTGCAAAGGACATTAGGCGAGCTATAAAATGCAAATGTTCTCACAGTCTGTCACGTGTCAGGGAAATGTATCCTCAGTGGGAGCCAATTTTGATTTTAGCATAATGACAACACATTTTTGTTTCATTTTTTCAGTAATTAACTGCCCACCATTGGGTGTAGTGTATGCAGATGAGATGTATTCCACGCTGTAGGCCTATGCATTGTGCAGACACTTTTTATGTCTGCCTGTGTAATGCATGATGGCCGTTAGCTCTCGGCTCCAAGCAATTATTTCAAAACTCATTAAGGTTATTTTGAATGTTATTTTAAATGCACCAGATTTTTATTACACATTTAGCCAACAATGGAACATAGCAAGAAAGGATGGAAGTGACCCTTCTACAAAATGTAAAAATGTCATATTTTTAGATTTCAAAAATGATAAAACCTTTAAGACTGCAAACTGTTGTTTTCTTCTAAATATATCTGGTTGCTGAACAATATGCGCTTTATGTA
Organism: Etia nguti; assembly: GCA_015106755.1. Classification (NCBI taxonomy): domain Eukaryota; kingdom Metazoa; phylum Chordata; class Actinopteri; order Cichliformes; family Cichlidae; genus Etia; species Etia nguti. The sequence goes on from VUQG01020178.1 coordinate 36,789, forward strand.
AACTGAGCATTGCAAGTTTAAATAGTGATGTGAATAGTCTGTTCTTAATCCAGTCCTGCAAAGTAAGAGACTGTAGAAGTTTTGCATTCACAAATTGGCTTTAGAAATACATGAACGTTTTAGCAGCAAAATGGATTTAAAGTGTCAAAAGTGAAAATACTCAACATGCAGAATGGCACCTTTCAGAGTGTCACATCAATTTGTGAATTGTTATGAATGATGTGTTAAAATGCTGAATTTTAATGTAGCTCGTAGAGATGAAGTCAGCTGAGACCATTTTCTGAGCAGTTGGGTTTCTAAAGGCTCTCCCTGCCTGTGGTCCAAGCTATTTTATCACTTAATTAGACATATTTACAGGACTGTGCAGATGCACTCTCTTTTACTCTTCTGTGCCTATGCTTCATCAGCTCCAGTAGTGTATAGAGTTTAGTGGTTTTCAGCGGCGCTTTGCATATCTCCAACCCAAGCAGGCAGTCATTCACAATCACTGTTAGGGTCCCTGGGTCGTTGACTCAGTGTTTTGTAGGGGTTTTTTTTTGAGTGATTACTGATTTCTCTGTGCGACTTGTTCCTACGTCTTGATGCATTCTCAATCATCCAGGAAAGTAAATCTCCAAAAGTTGATTCTGTTCATCTGGACGTAGCGTTTTTGTGGGAGAAACGTTTCGTCACTCATCCAAGTGACTTTTTCAGTCTCAGCTGACTGCAGGTCAGTTGACCTGCAGTCAGCTGAGAATCAACTTTTGGAGATCTACATCCTAATGTTGAGAAGTTACA
>VUQG01020179.1:0-12593 GCA_015106755.1 Etia nguti
AAGTTGTAAGACTGTTTATTTTAGGTAATTAAGGATTTTGTAAATTCTCACATCAGAATAACATAATTTTGGTTGAATGTCAAAACTGGGGGGGTAAAAATCCATCTATGGTTTTCCAAATGTTGATCCTTTATATATCAAGAATGTGTTTCATATTTTTAAATAATTTTTCTTTAAAGAAGATTTGGTGTTAAGAGAATAATTTGCAGCAAGAACCCAGAAAATCACCTTCTTGCCAGCAGGTGGAGATCTGAGTGTGTCTGAGCAAAGCGGCATGTATCCATTCAGCATGTCACTGTGATTGTAGCGGCAGTAGGAAATATTAAGAATAGTTTATGCTCACTATAAAGTTTTATCTGGTTGAAATTTTAACATCAACTCAATGCAAAGTTATATCTCCAAGAAATGTGTGTATTACTGTAAAACAAAACCCACATGGGTTAAACAACCAAATGTCTTAAGAGAATACTTTTTAGACTCCCACCTACATCTCCTCTTCACATAAGGGAATGCAGTGGGGTTCTCCAAAACCACACAAGCATCCAGGATGACCCATTCCTAAAAATCCTCCATATTCACCTGTGACGGGCATTTAAAAACAAATGTCACTATTCCTTTTAAGAAGGTGTGCACAGTTATGACACGGTGTAATCTACCCCATTGAAATTATGGGATGGGAGAACTCTTCTTTTTCAGCCCCCATAAAAAAAGACAAGCATGACCACCTCATTACCTCAGCAATAAAATAATACAGCCTCCAGTGCAGTGTAAGCAATGTCAGTGTGCAGAGTCCAACGTCTCCACTGGCTCATTTTTAGGAGATGATTGTTGAAGTCTTAAGCTCTGAGTTCAGATCAGCAACTGGTAATCCGGCACCATGCCCTCGGGGAAGAAAGTCAAGCTCATCCTGTATGAGGTGCTGCAGTTTGCAGCACTGATTGTACCCATCTTTGTAATCATGGAGAGATTTGCCAGCCTCATATACAGCGTGAAAGGACGGGATCAGACAGCATACTGGCTCGTTGTGGCGGCTTCTATCGCCTATGTGACCTCTGTGACCTTGCTGGTGTGGGCTCCTGTCAGATATCTGACTATTAAGCAGCGGGGATTTATCAGAGGGGTCACGCAGTGGTGAGTTGAGGCTTTTGGAAAGCGATAAGTGACATGCTTATTGTTTTGTGTGTATAAACAAAAACCGAGTCTGTGTAACCTTTAAAAAAAGAATAAATCACATCTTAAATGTGATAAGTCGAGTTTACTGAGTAAACTTTAGTTCAGTTCTGTGATTTACTGCTACAGTCTGAAATGGTCTGGTATTACAGCTCATCATTTGGTGGTATTTATTGCAACTGAAATTATGGATTAACTATTTAACTATTAACTATATAATTTAATGACTCTTTTCTACTAAGAGCTACCCCTAATAATACTACCTTTTACCTCATGTAAGTAGTATTTATCTCTTATAAATTAGGTCTTCCCTTATTCCCAAAATGGAATATAAACCAAGTGAGCATAGATGACAATTGTAATTGAGTGTAGCTGCTATGTTATGGAGTAGAATTATTAAGGAGCATAAAACTGATAGACTCGTTTTTCTCTTTGAAGCCTTTTGAAAGACAAATTAAAAATCTGAATATAAACTCTGAAAAGATTACGCACTTGTTAAAAAAAGGAACAGTTACTCATCATTATGGGATGATCGTTATGTAAATGTAAGCTGTGTGTTTTTCAGGAGACTAACAGCACTGGCGTATCTCATCCTGTGCACATTACCGTGCTTTGCTATCCTAATAGCCAGCTCCAAGGTAATGTCACCAAGACTGATTGATCTTGTCACTGAGGAGCACTTGTTGATGTTTTGTTCAGTCATGCTCTGACAGGGTCCTTGAAGAGGCATACAGAATTTGTTGTAAACAGTCCATTAGAGGCCACAGTATTAAGACACTATAATTATTCACTGAGTGAACAGCGACATGCTACACTGCACCACACAGAAAGAAAAGCATCCCTTCTCACGGACTCACCATGATCTTTCGAGATTTACTTATTCACTGTCAATCTACAGGTAGCAGGAAGTTGTACTCTTGTACAGTTGTATTGTATTCTTTATTAGGTAATAATATAGTAATGAAGTAAATACCACATGTTTTGTACACCTATTGTTTTTGCCATATTGTCAAAGAATTTCTGAGAAGGACTTTGGCAGGGAAAATAGGTCCCCAGTCACAAGACTGCCATCCCTCAGAGCTATTCAGTAACCTATAGTGAAAACAACAGGTTGTCCATTAACTTAAGGTTTGATGCTATCCCCGACCCTAAAAAGAAAAGAATTTTTATTCCTATATTACACTGTGTCATTTAGTATTTTATTGCTGTTCCAACAAGAACATAAATAAGAGCATCTAAGCACAAAGATGTTTCTCATATTTATTCACCCAGTGTTTCTTATTTTACGGGTGTAAAGACGTAAATCTGCAATGATAGGGAAGTAAATCCTAATGGGTTCATAAAACTTGGAATGTAGGAGCTTCTTTCTCAGTAGAGACCAATGTTACAAAGACTGTCACTTTCATTTTTTTTCCCACTTTATCCTTTACCATTGCTTATTCATTTATTGTTCCACTTATGAGTAGTTTTTGTGAACTGTGAAACCACAGGTGCAGGTGGACAGTGGACAGACACTGGACAGTTTCACTGAGTTGCCAGTTTCCCTGGTGCTTTTCTTCCTCATCTGGGTGGATATCATTGAGAGGATCCGACCCTGCAAACTCATGGGAAAATGTAAGGCTTGAATTCTTCAAAATCTTTTATTATTATTGAATATTTTTGCGTCACATTTAATCTTCTGTGGGAGTGATTATTTAACTGAAACCATAGACCCTTTGCGCTTATTTGTAACACTTTCTTTTATGGGTCTGTTATTTCATTAATGCAGCACAGACTGCAAGCTAGTTCAGACAAACATGCCTCACTTCACTCACATCAGATTCCAAACACATCCTTCCCAATTTAGCTGTTTAGTAAGCTGCAAAATTTTCCAGCTATCCCTAATACATCTCAGTTCTACTGCTACACTGCATCAGTGCCTGATTCTGTTGATCTAGACGCAGCGTTTTCAGTGGGAGAAATGTTTCGTCACCAAGTGACTTGACTCAATTTATAAGGTTGGGGAAACCTGCAGTCAGCTGGGACAGAAGAAACACATGAATGAGTGACACTTGAAAATGTTTCTCCCACTGAATAGACTTCCTGTCTGTTGAAACCAGTTGAATACAACCCACCTGAACAGCTGGAGAACACAAGAGCACAAAACATTGACCGAGATGACAAATTCCAATCCAATCATGCATCTGGTAAATGTACAGTAAGCAGCCTGATCCATGGAAGCTGGACCTTACAGCCTACAATAAACCCTATAACACTAACCACCTTACCCCATCACATGATGGTCCTTAGCTTTGCTAAAGATGATTTTTCTTCTCTTATTTTTAAAAAAGGATAAAAAAAAGACCAGTTCTCTTGTTATTAGCTAGTCTTTATGATAACCTAACTTATACAGATACATTTGGTTTTGTCATTTATAGCAGACAGCTTAGATTCAGACTTTGACATATCAGGCCCCGTCCTCACCCACATGGAACCAGTGACCACCGTATCGAGCCAGATGCACCCTGAAGAAGGCCAGAACGGTGTGACCCAAGGCCAACCAGAGGCCAAAAACGGCAGTGCCTCTAGCAGATTCCACGATGTTGCCAACTCACCACCAAGAACACGATTCACCAGCACTGCCTACTTGTACTCCTCAACCTCACGCCCTCTGTCGTACTCGGGTCGCCTGAGCTTCCTGTGGAAAAGGGACGGAAGGTCAGAAATATTTGTGGATAGTTTCCTTTTCTGGTTTGACACTGTGGAAATGGTGAGAGTGGCAGGACTGCCCTCAGTGTTCTACTCAGGCTGGGTGTTCCCAGTCTACATCCTCGCCTTCCTGTCTACTCTTCGTATGATCATCATGCCTCACAGCCCCTTGTTGTCTTCTGCTGGATTTGCTCTGCAAGACTTCCCTTTCTTTGTTATCCGGGTTGCTCTGATTGCTGTGTTTGGCTTTGTAACACCTGTCTTATACCCACTGAAAAATGTCCTGGTAAGCCTATCTTTTATCTATTTCACATTTCTGACCAAGCTGAAAATTTTTAGACATCACAGCCTGTTTTGAGGAGGAGTGGCTCATTCTGTTGTTGATGAAAAAGCCACTTGGACTGTGAGTATTTCGACAGTTGGTGTTCATGTGTGGAGAGCAGCACCAAATCAACAAGATGCTGGTACTGATGATGGCGAGCAGCACGTTTGAATTTTACTGGCTTCTAATGCATTAAAAGGACAGTCAAACCAAAGTGCAAAAATCATTCCGAATTTTGTTTAAAAAAACTGGTGTACAGATGAAAGTATGAAGTAAGCCAACTCTTATCTTGATTCAAATATATTTATTGATGCAAATGTTTGTATGTACTTAGTTTTGTATTTTAACAGTAAATTTGTTTACATGCTACACAGAGTGAAGAAAAACATATTTCTTTTGAATAAAACCTCGAAAAACAATCCTTTGTGTTGACACTGGTGTATATTCTGTAAACACTTTGAAGATAATCTGATTTTATTTGTTTGTTAAAGGAGACAAGGTTAGGTGGAAACATGGATTGACAGTGGTTTGATGTGCTATATAAGTGTAGATACAGTTATGGTCATAATTTGTTGGACAAAGACACTTTGCCCCTGTGTATCACCACAGTGAATTTTAATTTTTTTTAAAATCAACTTGTGAAGACTTTCAGCTTTAATTTAAGCAGTGATGAGCAGTTTCATGGGTGGATGAGGCTCATTTGCTTTTTATTTCATGACAAATGAAATAACCTGAATCTGAAGTGAATTCAAAGTGTAATTTTCATTGTGAGGCCCAAAGAGATTCAATTCAATTCAGTTTTACTTATATAGTCCCAATTCCCCAAAACAGTCACCCCAAGGTACTTTATATTGTAAAGACCCTATAATATTCTAGAAAAAAACCCTTATGAACAAGGACTTGGTGACAGTGGGAAGGTAAAACTCCCTTTTAACAGGAAGAAACCTCCAGCAGAACTAGGCTCAGGGAGGAGCAGCCATCTGCCCCGCCTGGTTGGAGGTGAGGAGAAAGAGAAGAGAGCATGAGTGAAACAGGAGAAAAAGCAAACTATGGAGAGAGTGCCAGAGTTTAATAACTGCTAATCATTAAATACAATATTGGTGTATGAAAGTGAAAATAGACAAGTAAAGAAGTTCATCATGAGAAGACCACAAGCAGCCTAAGCCTGTTTATTCAGAGTCCAGCCCTAACTACAGTATAATGACATTTTAAGCATAAGCTTAACAGAGTGTTTGTCTCCCTAATTGAAACTAGGAGCTGGTTCCATAGCAGGTTAATTGGTGATCCTAAAGTGACTACCAGTGTGAACATGGGCATGATTGATTGTCTGTATGGTGTTAGCCCTGCGACAGATTGGTGACTTGTCCAGGGTGTACTTGGCCCTGTTACAACTAAGATATTCCCAAACCCCACTCACAACTCAGAATTAGATTAGTGCAAGAAAATGGATGGATGGATGGACAACCCACCCAAAAATGCAACAAATAAACAGATGAAGGTAAGTTAACTTAGAGAGAAATAACTGTGGTCTACAAAACTTTCTGGGTGTGTCGAGTAGGTTATGCAGTGCAAAGAAAAGCGTGATGATTTCCGACAAGGTAATTAAACTTGTGATTTAAGAGCTGATGCTTTGTCTTTGCTCGATAAGTACAGTTTTATTATACAGCATACTCACCTGGACATCCTTTATAAAATATCTTGTTTGTTCAGATGGAGTGGCTCACAACAGCGGTCCCCAACCTTTTTTGCGCCACGGACCGGTTTATGTCCGACAATATTTTCACGGATCGACCTTTAAGGTGTCACGGATAAATACAACAAAATAAAAACCAGTACCAGTACCAAAAAAAAGATTTATTCATAACACACGGGAAAAGACCCAGGGAAACCGAGTAATGATAAAAAAAAATAACGCAAAAAAACCGATAAAAACCCTGAAAACCATAAATTTCACACCCGAGCCTCAACTCTCGCGGCCCGGTACCGGTCTGTGGCCCGGGGGTTGGGGACCGCTGGCTTACTGCTCAGTCTTTGGGAATTTGTCTCAAGAAACTGTGTGGCAGTAATGGTCATATAATTAGTGCCACAGGGCATCTAATCAAGAATTCTCATAAACAGATGGTTAGTGTGTTAAAGGCAAAAAGTAAAGCATCTTAACAAGTATCTAGGCTACCACAAGCTTCCAAAAAGCTAAACACCATTCTTCCAAAAGATATGCTGTGCTTCTAAACGTTGTTTGAGCGTTTGATTGGGTTGGGATCTAATTATTGTGGAGATCACAGCATGTGATTATCATTTTCATGGTCCACAAAATCTTTGATGAGTCCTCCTAGGCTATAGCTATTATCCTCATCTGGCAGAAATATCCACACAGACCACACAAATTAACTTCCTGAAGCCTGCTTCCTGAAGAACGTCTTTCCACTTGGCAGCCATTTCGATATGCCTGTGGGTAGTTATTTGCACACTTATTTGAAGCATTATGTAAAACAGCTTTAATTTCAAAAAGGGCCACAGAATATTTCCCATAAGTTTTGGGAATCATCAAGATGGTTCTTAACAAATGTGACACAAGCCTTTGTGTTTAGTCAGCAATGGTTTTCTCCTTGGAACTCTCCACAGAGAGAGTTGGCAAAGTACTTCTGTACTTAAGTAGAAGTACAAATACTACTGTTAAAAAATACTCCATTAAAAGTTAAAGTACTGATTCAACTTATTTACTCAAGCAAAAGTAAAAAACTACCAGCTCTAAAGTGTGCTCAGAGTAAGAAAGTAAAAAGAAGCTCTTTCGAGGATGTTTCTATTTTTGTCCAAAGCTAACTGAACCTAGTGCTATATTAACATAATGAGAAAATAATATCACTAGATGGGAATACAAACTTTAGTCTAACTTTTTTAAATTATATTTCTGTTGCCTATATTGTACATTGTACTTTCTTAGTATACAGGCTGTGATCAGCTGACCTGCTGCACTTTGTAGATTAACACAGCTGGCGGATTTCCATCCTCTACACTGACAGCACACTGTTTATACTGTCTTTATTCTAGATGGTATAAAGTTGGTATGAGGGTGGAATTCAGTCAGTGGATCTCAGCATCATCAGCTAAAATTAATATGAATCTCTGCTGCACTTCATGTAACTCTGACCATGAAACCACAGCCACCGTGCACCAGTTACACACTTTTCTTTACTTTAAATCCATCACAATACAGCAAACTAACCCGTTTATCCTGCACTACCCTGCAGAGGATTTTCATGCAACCTTTAAACAGCAGTTAGTCTACTTCAGTTTGATTTGCAGCATGTTTCAGAATATGAAAAAAAAACCATTTAAACATTTAAAAACACGAGGACTTACATGTAAGCTTTAAATTTCCAGTTTATCAAATCCCACTGAGCATCCTTACCTTTAAATCTAACTTCTCTTTTTCCTCTTCTGTCCTCTGTCTTATCTTTCTCCATCTCTGAGTGAAGCTCTTTCTTTTCTCTCCCTGTGAAATACAGCAGCTGGACCTTTAACTAGCAACACACTGTGAGACAAACTGCACACAAACAGTTTGTGTTTGCTGATGTTTGTTGAGCTGGTAGAAATGTTGCATTTGAAATTACCTGCCACTTTAAAAAGTCACTCCCTTTATGGGTGCAGAGAGCAGAGAGCTGTTGTTGGTGTTTGCTGTAATCGGCAGTCCTCCACCAGAACAAACCTGACAGAATTATACCCATGGTGCATTTGGTCTTTGTTGCTCTGATGCATGAGCCGGGGCTGCATGACTAATTGTTTAAGGGAATTTTCAAACCAGCAGCTATTCTCTATCAAAAAAGGAAGAAATGAATGGATTTTAGAAACAAAGCATTCAGCTGGATTGCTGCTGATAAATCTGAGCTGTAAATCTGTTGCCACACTAAGAGAGAAGATTTGTTGAAGGTGTTATTAAAGATATACAAGTGACAGGGCAATAGACAAGCAGCTATGATTCACAGCGAGGGACCAGAGCTGGCCTGCTTTCATTTACCGGTATGGAAACTAAAATTATCTTCCCTTAATTTCCCCATAGCCACCATCAGCCTACTCTTTAATGATTCATGTTATAATCTGCAAGAAGGCATTAGTGCAGCTCGAGTTATTATGACCATGTTGCAATACGTCATGTTGGCAGGATGGAGAGCACTTTTTCTTTCCTTTGTGACACTGGTTAAATGCTCCAAATGATCAAAGGAAAAACACAACAGCTTTACAATGAGAGACTAAGATCCACATTCATGGATGGAGAGTTCTCTGAGGCAGGCTTTCATTTATTTATTTATTTATCTGCCATCAAATTAACCCATCAAGCCTGCTGAGAGAGAGGCTTTGCATTAATTCTGGCATTTTAAAATTCATATTCAGCACAGTGAAAATAGTTTTTGTTAAGTAGCTTTTTCTGGCTTGAAAGTCCAATTTCTTTATAACAGGAGAAAATAATCTTCTGCTCGAAGAAATATGTGGTCAAGATAGTTTACATGGAAAGTTTTTTGTTTTTTCACACTGCCTCTAAGAAGGTGATTTTTGGGTTCTAAAGTGTAATGACGTATCGGCTGATGTTTAATTTAATTTTACATATACATTTAGTTGCTTAGCACAGTTGCTTTGACTCCACAGGTCTGTACAATTTCTCTGAGCCTGTGGGTTCTCAAACCAGTGTCCAGAACCATGCATATTAGTTTAACTGGTGACCCTGAAGTATCAAAAGATGTGAATTTGAGGGTATAGGCTCCAGCTGGTATAGGTGCCATCCCTCTGAAACCCTGAACTGAATAAGTCGCTAAGAAAATGGACACAAAAATCCAGCCAAAGATTCGGACAGAGAATCCTCACTGTGCCAAAACAGCCAAGCAATCAAGCAATCAAGAAAAACTGGACTTTCCAATAGTTCCACTCTTATCTTACTTTACTATCTGCAAATGTCTCTCGAAACCATATCCAAAGACTTTTTTTTTTATTGACCAGTTTCTGATGCACCAACTGCAAATAAAGAAGTTCCTGTCTTACCCTAAATCTTTGCTGAAGCAAACCTCTTGCTGTGGAAAGAAAAATCCTGCTCATAGCAGCCACACAACAAGGGGTGTAACCTAGCTGGATAGCCAGTAATATTTCCTCCCTTTCTAATGCTGACAACTTTTCCATCTTTAGCCTGTGGCAATTACGCTGTGTGGATTGTGTTAAACTTAGTCATTAATTTTACCATTGTTAAATGTGCTATGACTGAGTATTTATCGATTTCCACTGTTTCTCAACCAAAATAATTCAAAGAATGGATCAACACAGTTTGACATTTTCAAGTTAAAAATTAAGACTGTAAGCTAAGACTGATAAATCTGGTTTTTGCATTTTAATCTCAAAGAATGAATAAAAAATTTGGACTTTAGCCTGGCTTTCGCATGAAGCCTGGCAAATGTCTAATAAGACATCTCACTTTTGACTCAGCTCTGACTTTGGACACTCATGTTAAATCTCTAGTTCGCTCCTTGAGAAATATTGCTGAGTCCCATTGTGTCACGCTCTGAATTGGAAATTGTTATACTTGCGTTTGTTTCATCTCGTTTGGACTATTGTAATTCTTTGTTTACTTGTTTATGTAAGGCCTCCTTGGAACATCTGCAGGTTTTTGGTCTCTGTGAAATTACCATATCCATCCTAAATACCATAGCCCCTCCACCCTTATTTATTTATTATATTACTGTCTTTGTATACACCCCCACAACGTTTCTGTTTCAATGTTTCTACATACACCATGTATATATAGTTTACTCATATATATATATATATATATATACATTGCTTTTTTCTCCTTTGTATATTGTTTTCTTTACTTTTGCACCTTTGTGGTCTTGCTACCCAATTTTGCTGTGCAAGAAACTGCACAATGACATTAAAAAAGTTTTAAGTTCTAAGTTGTTCAGAATGCTGCTGCAAGGCTTCTGACCAAGTCTGACATTCAGTGCTCTGCATGGTAAAGCACATCAGATACATCAGAGATCTTTTACATCCGTACATCCCCAACAGGTCCCTGAGGTCATGTGATCAGGGATTGCTGTTTGTCCATCATATGAGGCTGAAAACGAAAGGTGACAGAGCTTTTGTAACTGTGGCCCCAGACTCCCCTTTGAGTTTGAGATCTGTGGACTCAGTGGTCTCTTTTAAAAAACAGCTAAAAACTAATCTTTTTAAACTTGCTTTTGGTTAATTTTTTGTTTTTATGTTTTCGCTTCTGTGAAGCACTTTGTGACTTTTATCTTGAAAGGTGCTATAAAAATAAAAGTGTACTTACTTACTCATATGGAGTAATTCCCAGTCATGAGGGCTAAGGTATCTGGTGATTTTTGGCTGTAGTTAAATTAACACATTACAAAACTTGTGATAACTATTCCTGCTTATATCTGTAAGCAGTCAAAATTATTTACAGTATATAACTGACTTTAGCTTCTCAGCTAACTAGCAGGCAGAGCTTTGTATGTCTTGAGAGAAGCAAGCAGCTAACCTTAGTATTTAGTCATATCACCCACTGTTAGACTGCCTGAGGTTACAAACTGGCAGGAACAAACTGATCAAACTGTGCCTGACTATACACATGTTAAATCTAAAGCTCTGACTCAAAAATACTCCTGACTTAAATTTTAATAGCAGATAAAAGTGGATATGAGTTAATAAAAAAAAAACCCAACTCTTTCAAAACAAAATGTTCTAAATATCATTATTCTGGGGGGTTTTGTTGGTTTTTCTTTTAAGTACATGATTTTAATTAAAAATATAAGTCTGAGTCCAAGATCAGAATGAAACATGTCAGTGCGCAATGGCTTTTCCTGCCTTTTGGGGGTTTTTGCTCCCAAAATGTAATGGGTAGTTAGAAAACATGGACAAATACCTGTAAAAAAAATATTGATTTAAGCCTTTTAAGTTTTGGGGGGTTTTGTCTGTATTTGGACTGTACCATCAGCAGTAAGTTTTATTTATATATATATATATTTATATTTATTTATATAAGTTGTTGCCACAGACATATGCAGTTCCCATCAAGGATCTTCCACACTTGTTTTTGCATGCTCATGTCACTTGAGCACTTGACTCTTGCTAAAATCTTGTCTGAAGCGAGATGATGGTCAAAAGAAGATTTCTTACACAAATGGATAGAAATAGTACGGATGAATACACAGATTTTCCTCTCCTGATTTCAGTGTTTGTTTTAACTTAACTGTAAAGGAAACAGTCTTCATATTTTGTCACAAACGGAAGCAGAGTAATTTCCCGTACCTTCTAAGCCCGGTCTCAAGGTAACATGGAAAAACCCTGACAGAGCACGACAACAGAGGGAAAATGACACAAAAGGAAGCAATGGCAAAGAAAGAGAGAGAGAGAGAGAAGATATTGTGGAAAGAGAAGAAGATAATGTGATAGAGAGAAAAAAAAACAGATAACAGAGAGAGATGGCGGGGAGGAGGAAAGTTGGAGGGTGGTTTTTAAGGAGGGGTGAGGCTTTGTAAATCTGAGAGGCTGGAAGCGCATTTGAATTCAGGCTGTGTGTCTCCTGCGCTAGCCGAATGTTACCTGCTCTAGCATGGCAACAGAGAGAGGGAGAGTGGTGAGCTTCAGCTGCAGCCTCCACACACACACACACACACACACATGTATGCACAGCAACAACAGGAGTGCGAAATGTGACTCAGGTAAGCAGGAACGCCCCTAATGGAAGACGACCCTCGAGAGAGCGAAGCAGCGTGTGCAGTGCGAGGGAGAGATAATGAAGGAGGAGCCATAGAGCTGGCATTTTTTTGAGGAGGGAGAAAAGAGGAATCACGCTGAAGCTAAAAATCTCTGAATCTGGACTCCCAGGGTGGGCTTACATTGAAGGATAGACAGGAAAATAAGAAAGATGGATGTGGAGCGATGCAAGTGCTCTTATTGGACAATTCTGTGAGGCTGCAAAGCACTAAGGGACATAGAAGAAAATGATATTTAGTTTTTATAGCAAGACCATTCGGAGGGCTTAAGCCGGGGGGAGGCTGAATGGGAGCTTTTTTATTTTTTTGGACAGGGTGAGCTGGGACAAAGAAATGGGTGAGGTTTGGTATGGGGAAGGTAAACACACACAGGATGGGAAAAAAACCACCTGTCCTTCTTAAGATGAGGTGAGAGCACATTAGCAGAAGCACACACAGAAACCCCACACCCACTCTGCACATCACACCGAGTCTTCAGGACAGTTTCACAGGATTCACGATAGATTGGATCCTCGCTCCCCGCAAAGTGCGTGACTTTGAAAATGCTTTGAGATGTCTGCCATCGGGATCCCCTGGATTCATCTGAGGACTGAACTTGTGAATAGAACCAGCCACTAAACTCCCAGGTGACTCTCTCCTGCGACAACCTGTGGACA
>VUQG01020179.1:12613-31372 GCA_015106755.1 Etia nguti
CAACCTGTGGACACAGAAGCTCGGATTTTTTTTCTTTTGCAGGATCCCTCCCCCTAAGAAAAAAAAAAAGCAAAACCAAAAACTCCCTGATGAGCTTGCAATCAGGTGGATCACCTGTGTCATGAAGATCCTGTCCTGAAACAACCCATCCCGGAGGCTTCATCAGCCTGTGCCGTTTTCTCCCCCCAACTAGATGTCTTGATGTATTGCTGTGGGCTGGGACACTGGCGGAGAGTGCAGTCCACCTATGTAAGTGACCATTACAGCATCCATCCCATCTTTTTGATCTCATAGCAACAGTGGAGTTGTTTGGTGGTGTGTGGATTCGTTGTATACTTTTGCAAAGAAAATGCTGATGATACATTTACATTTATATCCAGGGTTGTCATTCATATGCAACATAAAAGCGTGCCAGAATTACTGCCTACGAGCAGCTGTGAGCGTGACTCTTGCAACCTGTTATTTGCTGCTAAGCTGTTCATTTCTCAGAAACAGTCAGTTTTCACCTGGGCTGCATTTTAACAGATGGTGAAAATGTCAAACAGCTCAGCGTATTGACTCCAGTACAGGACTTAATAGCACCGTACCAAAAGATGGAATATCAGGTAATGGATAGTTTCCTTTTTTTCCCACCCAGGCAACAGTTTGGTCACTGAGAAAGTAAAGTAAACAATGTGTGAAAATTGTCTTCAAAATTAAGATGACTTTCAGCATGACAGTTCCCATCTTCCTCACATCGTATGTCCTGGTTGAGGTTTCTGAAGGTGAAAAGAAGCGGAGGAGGACAGACAGGTGCTGTTATCTAATTACAAGTCAAGTTTACTCCCCTCTCAATGACAGAGACAAGAAGGGAGGACAGTTTCCTGCCTCTACAGCGCTCTCATCCACCTGTTTTTCTTTCTCATGCTTTTGCCTGTCCTCTAACTCTCTCTTCACTTGCCCTCCTCTCTCCTTCCATCCAGTCTCTGTGTATCCTCTGTTTAGTTGTGTTGTAGTCGATAGAGTGAGAGTTGTGCATTGTGCGATGGCGCTGACTGCAGAGCACCCTAACCACATTCCTACATGAAATAGGCTTACTGTCAACCCTCAGCACTCAATAGGCTGTCAGCGCAGAGCAGCACAGATTACCACGTACTGTACTGCTGCATGTAATGTGTGCCCACCTCAGCAACGAGCCAGGAAAGGAGCTTACAGACTCAAAAGGTATGGCTGGGTAAAAGCAGTGACACATCCTACCGACATTCAGCATAGTTTCATTGACATGTGTGTGTGTGTGTGTGTGTTTGCAGGCTTAGGTTAGCACCTAGTGTTAAATAAGTGCATGCAAATATAAAGAACTAAGACACAATTCTACAAAATCTCTTCTGTAGATGCACTCACTCTTTCTAATTTTTGTGCAGAAACTAAATTACTCATGCATTATTTTTACTCATGTTGCTATGACACATTATGTGTCATGGTGCTAATTACACTTGAGTGAGATATAAATACATTTATAATAAAAACCAGCCCGGAGGCTGCTGGGCCCCTAAAGGTTGGAGAATACATCAAAGAAGTCACCACCTCAATAATTAGATTGATAAATAACCAAATAAACATGTTCTACTACACAAGTTCCCTAATCAAATGTTCTTTGTTATTAAATATGTCATAGTTTTCCTTTTTTATGCTTCAAAAGTAAAAAAAAATGTTCAGCCTTGTGCAGTTCACTTGTGTGTGCGGCCTGTCAGTAATGCAGAAGTACAGGTGATGCCACAAAAGGTTCAGGATCTGAAAAAAACTAAAGGCCAGTTTTTAGTATACATTCTAGTATACATACATTAGCATAGATTTCTGATTTAACACACAATATAGATTCTGACCCAAAGGATTTTGAGCAGCATATGTTCCCAAATGCATGTTTCAGGGAAGGGGAAAATTTGAACTGTTGTAAATCCCCTCAGAATTTTATAATTCGACTAGCACATTACTTTAATACAACCAACATGATTTAATCTGTCCCCTAAAAGCTTAGTTAAGATAAAACATCCGAATTCTACTGACAAGGCTTTGGAAATAATAAGTGGTTGATTTTTTATATTTTGTCTTTGCTGTCACCGTTTTAAATAAATATATATAACAAACAAACTGAATCATTAGTCAATTTAAATCCTTATTTTTACTATGTTCCTCCAGGTGGGGCTTTTGCTGGCATAGAATAAAGCTGGATTACTTTAAGTGCTCATATGGCTCTAAGAAGGAGGTTATGGACATCTTTAGATATGAAACAATTCTCTCTGTAGTAGTAGTGGCTGCCATTTTCAAGAGTCAAGACAGCTTAGCCATCAGGTGAAGGGCAAGGCACGCTTATCCCCATTACACAAATGTGATAAAACCTTAAAAACATAAAACAAATTTCAGGAATCAGTTTGCATGTTACCTAAAATTCCCTATACTTCCCTCTCCACTTAAAGTTGTTTGTTAGAAAAAAAAAGCATGAATTTAAAAGTATATATAATCAAAACATCTTTTTATAATACGATACATACAAAAAATGAAGAGAACATTTGATCATCAGTGTAACATAACGTCAGTTAAACATCAGGGATGTCTGTCTAGGAATCACTTGAATCCACAGCTGCTCTGGTGCAAATGGAAGTGGCAACAGGTGCACTGTAGAGGCAACAACAAGACAATCCCCCACAAAGGAATGCTTTTTGTTTTTTCCCTCATTTCCTTATCCCTCCTAACTGATTTTTCTCTAGTTTTGTGTTTTGCCCGGGTCCTTGTCAATACTGATAGCATGAGACGGTAGCTGTATCCCAT
Organism: Etia nguti; assembly: GCA_015106755.1. NCBI lineage: Eukaryota > Metazoa > Chordata > Actinopteri > Cichliformes > Cichlidae > Etia > Etia nguti. The sequence goes on from VUQG01020179.1 coordinate 15,419, forward strand.
TCAGGTTGCACAGATATGGTAGCTACTCCAGGTTGGCAGATCCACACGTCCATTTCCAAAGTTTTCTGTGTCTCCCAGGAGAGTCTTATAAGTGTGGGTGAGATATCAGGAAATTGTCTATTACACAGGAGGAGCACGGCTAGACCTACAGAATTACTTCCAGGAGGGTACTCATGCACGTTCCTGACCAAACTGTTAGAAACCAACTCCCGATGTCCTTTAATGGGACCTGTGGTCACAGCCCAGCATCATGCCCATTCACTTACATTTACATTACTTTTTTCATTAGTGTACATTATCTGAATGTTAGCACGACGTGAGCATAACATTTTGTTGTTTGGCTGCTTTAACAAACCAAATGTCATTTACCAAAAAAAAAAAACCATTAAGAAATGAAACCTTGAAAGTGAATGTAAATAAAAACACATTTAAATAATAATTCCACTAGGGCTTGTTTCACGCAAGGACACATTTTTTTATCATTCATTATTACACTGATGAAATTTTAAACTGAGGCTCGTGGAACAGGCAAAACAAATGCACGTCATTTTTACTTTGGGATCATTTGAGCTGACTCGTGTGGGTTTTGATATTCAAAACAAGGGGAATTTAAAACCAGCTCTGGCAGAGAATCAAAGCTTTAAATGATAGATGTAGCAGCTGTGCCTTTTTGCCTGGATTCTTCTGCTGTAAACCTGAATGCTCACATGTTTAGGGCTCGCTTTTTTCACTTTATGTGATCTGTTCAAGCAAACAGATAAAGTCATATTTTATCTGTGACACAGAAGTTTCTGTTTTTATTTCTTCACAACAGATCACAATAACAGTGCATATTTACCAGCTCTCCCACATGCCAAGATATGGTTTTGGTACAGGATGTTTCCCCTTTTTTAGTCCAACAGCATTTCTGGAACATTTTAAAATATATTTTTACCTTTAGGTTTATTTCCTGCACAGAATCCAACATTAAACATGAACTATTGACTTCTTTTTTATATTGCAGAAGTGACTCTATAAGGACCACAGATCTATACTGTGCTAGGGTGGACATCGATTATAACGTTCAATCAAAACCTTTTGGATCTGGTGAACACGCTGCAAGCCGTGGTTGGTATTGACTTGTTTCTTCACTCATGCTGCTATATCCTTCTTCACTAGAGGCGATGGGATTGTGATTCATACTCGAGTATCTCTTCAGGCCAAAAAAACCCTTCAGCACTGCTCAACTATAGTTCTTTATTTATTTATTCATTCATAGATGTACTGTTCACTGAAGGAGAGTTATATTGAATAAATTATTCGAGGTCATATGGTCAAATCAATACAATATAATTAAAAAAAAAAAAAAAATATGAAATTATTTTTGATGATTGTTTGTTTTTGTTAAGAGTGGGTGTTACATACAGAGTCTTACACAAGAGGCTAATAGCTTAGTGGACCATAAATGACTAAAGACAGAAGGAAGCAGCTGGCTCCCAAACACACTTCTCTAATGTACACAGGCTAAAATGCTAAAATGCTATTTGACGTTGTTAGGTAGTGTCCTCAGTACAGGCCCTTGGATACCACTTTGAGTTTATGTTACCTCGATAACTTCAGATTTAACGCTGAAGTTGTCTGCAGTATTAAGTTAGTTCAGTTGTTACAGGCTATATCACCACGGTAACTTATGTAACACGCCCCTAGTGGGAGGGCTACTGACAGATTTTATTTGGTCCTGAACAGAACAGTTAAATGATGAGATGGACGACAGGTAGTGTGTTTCCTCTCTCACTTCTGCCAGATCTTCATTTATATACGTTGAATGTGTTCAAAATGTGTTACAAACATTTCTTAATCTCTTTGTCTCAAAATCAGAATGAACTCAAATAATACCAAATAAAACCCAAACAATCATATCTGTTCTTCACACAGGGTTTGACAGGACAAACATTCCTGCATTGCACTATACTGATGGCGCATTTCTGTAGAAATCTTCACACCACATGGCAAAGCTAACAGAATTATTATTACATTAACTTTAGATAATTACAGTGGCGGCACACAAAAACTGCCTCTGTGAACTCACTAACTGTTGTACGGTTGTTACAATAAAGCCTTAAGTTTAGAAAGAAACAATCACAAAGACTACACATAACTTCAACATGTGAGCTAAGCTAACTCCTACTGTCCTAGCAGCAGCACATTACTTTCCAAAAAACCAAACAAACAAATAACAAACTACTGGTTAGACTTTACCTTTACTTGGTATGTTAATTATATGGACCAAATGTGTGATTTAATTACTTACTAACCTGAAAATATTTGGGCAAAAGGTAGCATGTTTTCCTCTTTCTTCTGCCAGATCTGAAGATGAGAGGCAGTACCACACGCTGTCTCACTAGGGTGGAAGTGCCCCCTTGTGGCGTAACTTAGGATCGCGCTACATGTTGGATCTTCAACAAAAATCATAAAATGACGGCCCGTCTTTAACAAAATTACATATGAAAACTTAAACAATATACAAAATTAAATCACATGATGTCACACATGCACACGTGCTGTGAACATGACCTGCTCCAGAGCAGGTTAGAGTAGGAGGTTCTGAAGCTTTTCAATACCATCAAATGTTGGACAATCAATGTAGAAATATAATTATTTTTGATTTGACCACAATTGTATTTTTCAACTATTAATATATGACCCAAAGCCTGGGCACCTATTTGTACTTGCTGATCTCGTTTCAGATTTGCACGTAGTTTAGTCCGACGTTTGAACCCAGCTTTTATATTCTTTCTTTATTTTCTCTCAAACAAGTCTGCAGCTGAAGGCATAAAAACTACAACTGCCTTTTACACATTAACTTAATGAAATACTCAAATATTATCCATCAGATTCTCCTGTGTCTTAATTGACAGAGCTGTGATATCGATAAACCTGTTAACTTCAACAGTCAGCATATTTCTCTTCTTTCTTCCCTGGCTTCAAATAGGATAAACTTTATTCACATAGTAACTCTTTTCCAGCCCTACTGACTAAAGCACTTAAAGTGCCCACTTTTAATACTAAACTACTGTGCAGTGCTTTTCCTTTCACATGCACGCTCACACTGCTGCTTTGTCTGCAGCAGCTGTGTTGCTTTCAGTGATACTATCCGTTTAACCTCTTCATACCCACTATCTGAGCTGTACTCTGAGCGTCACTGCGTTGCTGCAGTTACAGTACTACATGGAGGAAGCTGTAACGGAGCATGTGGGAATGTTTTTGACGACACTGTCGCGGTATCATTGCAGGAGGGATTTTTAAGTGATCGTTACAGCCACAGTCAGGAAAAACAATGTTTTCGTCTTATCTCAGATTCCACAACGTACAAAGAAGAGTTTAAATTGAGTTTCAGTTTACCAGAAAGAGTTCTTTTTAAAATATAAAGTAAAATAAATGAAAGGTCTGGAGGCCTGGCAAAGCTGAACTAACAAATAAAGCAACGAAGACACCAGAATCACCATCCCAAAAGGGAAAAAGCAGGCATCTGAGGTTGCTGGAGACTCTTTGACCAGCCTCCTTTAAATGTGGGGTTACACCACCACCCTAAGAAAGACAGAGGAGATGAGCGAGGGAGGAGCGAAGGAAACAGAAGAGAAGAAAGAAGGAAAGAAGAAGCAAACACAAGGGGAGGCTGCATATCACTGATGATAAATATCATTGTGGATACTACTAAAAATCCTGTGAATTTTTAGCAGTATCCACTACTAAAAATTCGGCATCCTTAAGTTGTCGTAATTCCGGGGAGCAGAAAAACAAATGTTTAAAATCCAAACTTGCATTAAACATATGGATTTGCTGACTCTTAGACTACAGTTGAGTGCTTACCTGCACATGTGTTACATGTAGTTTCACTGCAGTTTACTGAGTTCAGCCTGTGCAGTGGATCACACTGTGCTGTGTGTATTCAGCAGATGTAGCCAGATTATTCACACAATGCATGATTCACTACAGCAGTGCAAATGAACTGCGGAGTCTCAAAATAAGCAGCAGTCAGCAGGTTAATGGTCTGACAGTGAGCATCGTTGCACGCTGCCTGTAGTCCTCTCTCTGCATTAGGTGTTCAGTGCAGTGTGAGCAGTGGAGTTTTCATCTCAACATTTCAAGACTCCCCATGAACTTTACTTCCTTATAATACACTCACTGCAGCCTGCTTGGGCGGGTTATGAAGAATAATGAGATATTTAACAACAGCCAATTTAATGTTTCCTCTTCAGTCTCACACGAGGGATCAGTAACCAGCTCTCACATCTGTGTCTTGCCTGCCGTGCTCTCTCCAGTTCTTTGTATTGCTTCCTCCACTTCATAACCTTCTCCTTCCAAACTCACTCTCCCTCCATCTTAAAACACTCACTGCCCTATCCCTCATGTTCCATTGTCAGTCTCTTCTTTCCAAGTTGTAAGAAGGGTGGGACTGGCACCAGCATCCAACCACCAGTGTCACAGGGAAGGGGGCATCAGCCCCTCCTAAGTTACTCATACAGGTTTAATGAAGATGAAGCCACTGATAAAGAGAAGGAGCAGTGAGACTCAGGTGAATGAGTGAAAGAACGTTCTCCATGTGCTATTTCTGCATCTGACGGGTACTTTTGGAGTCATCCTATCTTTGTTTCTGTCTCACTCCCACGCCTCCTCCTCCTTCTTGACTGAGTTTTGGAGCATGTTCAGGCGGGTGTGATTGGAGGGCAACGCTCCAGGCAGATGTAAATCTGGTGAGGGTTGTTGGCACAGGGGAAAACAGAAGAGGATGTCAAATGAAAAACCTGTCTCTATCTCCAAGCGGGCTGTTGCGGGTAAAGGTGGACTGAGATCTGTGTCTTTGTGGATGCTAAGCTTATCACGAGCCGGGTGCTTGACCTTTTCACCTGCAAGTCATGTCAAAATTGCTCAAGAACAAAAATGTGTCCTGGGTGAGTACTGCCTATCTGGTAGGTTGATGGGGGGAAGCAGATTATTTCAGCTCAATTTTTAATGCTTCTCAATTCTGTCAGGCTTATCTGCTTTGAAATTTGTCGTCTACGGTTGCATTTTCTAAGGAATGATGCATGTAGAAGTTTCAGTATACCGGAGTTTGGTTTGTATATTCAAAAGACATAAACTCAGTGTCGTTGATGCCTCTTCTGCACATCTGCTTTGGTTTGTCCAACAGCTGTGTGGTGAAAAAAAGCTCGGCTCGTTTTCAGCCTGCTTTGCACCATCCTGCCATGTCAGTCGTACACCGTCAGAGCATCGACTGACAAAAACTTATGAAAAGACACTGATTGGGCTGAAATCAATGAATGGAAATAACTGTAAATTTCACTAGGGGCTAACTTGTGTTCACCAGGCTTCCAGTGTTAATGATTAAATATTTTAAATATATTAAATTTTTCAGTCTTTTCTTATTTATTTATTTTTTGTTCAGGGGATGTGTGTGGGTTTATGGACATTGGGGAGGGTGGAATGTCCAGCCTTGCCTGAAAATTATGCATGCCGTCCATCTGTGGCTCAGCAGCCCTGCACTACCGGCCCCAGATTGACAGAACACACACACACACACACACACACACACACACACACACACACACACACACACACAAAGGTTATAAGAAGCTTATGGACAGATCTTTGTTTATGTATGTGTAAAAGCACACATGCACATGAACTTGTGTGTGGAGGAGTGGATGAGAAATGCGATGAAAGCTTTATATCTTTGCAATAGCAGCGTATTTTTAACACTAAAAAAATCAATCCTTTACATATATATATATATGGAGAGAGAGAGAGAGAGAGAGAGAGACAACTGAGTGAAAGAAGTCTACAAAATTGATTCTGTCAAATGTCTCAGATTAAGTTACTGTAGTGAAATCAGTCAGTCTTTTTGTCAACTACTTTTTCTATAGTGAAGATTTTGAAAAGCCATTTGTTTGAATATATGTTTTTCATATGTTTTTACTGGGTATATGGCAGCAGAAGAAATCAACTAGTTTCATGTCTTCTAATCTGCCAAACATTACTCTAAAGGCTTTGATAGTTCAGAAAAAAAACAAGAAAAGGTTAAAGTTAGCCTTCTCTATAAGTCCAAAAAATGTTGTGGTATTTTAGAAAGTATAGAAATGTTGCACATAGCTTTTGTGTCTGATAAGTGAAACCAGTGTATGCTGTAGAGACTGTTATCTCTAGAATAGCCAAAAGTAGCCTATTCTTCTGAAGAAATCTGGTTGTATAAAAAGTTATGGGAAAAATAGCTCTTGTGTCACTTGATCTTTGACCTCTGTAAAGTTTATGGGTTCAGTTTCTAATTTCAGTTCTTATTTAAAACAACATGATTTTCGTTTTGTAAATTATGGTCCCAATTAATGTGCAGAAAGAAAGTAGTGTTTATGTAGAGCTACAGTACAGTACAAAAGTCTTGAGCTCATTTCTTTATATTTTACTAGGAAAATGGGAAATCGATGCAGCTTGAAAGTCAATATTTGGTGTGATTAGCTTTATTCTTCATCACAGCTTGAACTCTATTAGGCAGCTTTCTTGTCATTTCTTTAAGTAGTCTGCAGGAATAGTTCTCCATGCTTCTTGAAGGACATTCAAAACTCTTTTTTGGATGTTGGCTGCCTTTTGTTCCCGCACTGCTTTACTAGTGTACGGTCTGGACTTTGGGGAGGCAAATCCGTGTCTAAAAGTGTTGCACAGTGTCTTTTTCTATCCAATTTATTGCATTAACAGTGGGTTTGAATCATGGTGATGCTGAAAAATGAAACCGTTGCCATTCAGATGCTTTCGAGTTGTTATCGCATGGTGAATCAAAATCCACCTGTTGTTTTCTGCATTTAAAATTCCATCAATTTTGGCAAAATCCCCAAAACTACTGGCTTAAATGCAGCACCAAACCAGGATGGAGCCTCCATCGTGTTTTACAGATGGCTGTAGGCACTCACTGTCATATCGCTTTCCTGGCCTCCTCTGTACTGATGATGGTTTCAACCAAAATTTTCACTTTGTTGGAGTGTTTTATTGGGTCTCCAGGGGAACCTGCTATTGCTTGAGGAGATTTGAGGCGTCATAGATCAGAGTTTAGTAAAGGCCAAACTCTGTTAGAGCTCAGGTGACTGCAGCTGTCTGACCTCTGATCAGCAGCATAGATATTGACAAGGACATGAGCCGTGTGTGTGTTTATGTGTGTGTAGAGCCCAGATGTACATCTGACCCAGGAGTCAGTGTCATCTCTCCACAGAGTCACAGCCGGGCTCAGCTAACTACAGGTCTGCGTTTTCTTTTCTATTCTCAGTTTTATGTAACACTCCCATCTTTGTCCCTCTTCTCCTTATAAGCTCTCCCTGGAGATTTTGGGACCATACACCCATCTGCTCATGTCCCCTGTCCTGCTGTCCAGGTTGCAAGCCATGGTGACAAATGGGTCAAACACTGTTACTTACCTTTAAACAGTGGGAGAGGAAGTATACAAATCTTTTGTTTTTAGGTCCTCCGCAATGCGTAAAGACAGAATGATAAAATTAAATTATAAAACTTTATGAACCTTTTCAAATCAGAGGTGTTATCAGCAAAATAGTTAAGCACTACAAGTAAAATTTTCATTGTGTCGAATGTCTCGGTTCAGAGTGTTAATCAAAAAAGTACAATTCACTCAAGCACTATATAGAAGCTATTGCCAATAAATGGTACACTGGTAGTTAGCTGATCTTTAATAAAGAGTTATTACACTATTTAAAATGACGAAGTAATATGGATAATATACAAGATGGTTAATAACTGGTTTGCAAACCATCTGTCGATTTAGCTTCAAGCAGCGTCTATGTGTGGCTGATACTTGGCATCGAGTTTTAGTGGTGACATAATGACACCGAACCAATGTGATGAAAGAGTCTCATGAATGCGCTCTCTGGATGATGAATTCTGTTTGTCTGTAATTCCATGCTGTAAATCGAGAGCACAATGGAATTATGGTCTGCTTGTTTTTTTTAAATTTCCGTCTTTCTATTTTGGAGCCAGGCCATTATAACACTCCAATTCTTTTTTTTCTTTTTTTTGCACACAAACCCTAGGAACACGCGCACACACTAATCAAGGACAGCACGCACAGAGGATGTATTCTGTTCTCTAATAATAATAAAAAAGTGAGACTTTCCTCACTTTGCGTTATTTAGAACTCATAGAAAGCTCGGGTGGGTTGGAGACTTTCCTGGTGTGTTTGGTGCCTGAGGTCAGAGTGAGCGGTGTGCGGCGTAACAGATGCCGCACGGAGAAATAAGCCTTTAATACCCACAGGACTCGGGAAGGGGCAACTACACTCAACTCACATCAGCGACTTAAGTGAAACCCTTCACGCAACTCTCGCAGTCTCCGGTGGTGTCCTGGGCGTCGCGGTCCTGGGAAGAAATTTCATCCTCACGCACAAACTGGCGCTCAGGGAACAGCCGTATCTGTTGCACTGAAGCGCACCCTGGAGAACCAATCCCATGGCATGCTCGCCCATCTCCCATTTACTGGAGCCAGGTGAATGGTGATTTGAAGTGGTCGTTACAGCCGTGGAATAGCGCTACAGGACACCTTTAACTGCCATGCCGCCCAAAAAGAAGGTAAAATTTCAGATATTTATTTTTCGTGCGTATCTGTGCGCGTGCGCGTGTGCCGAACAGGAAGGGTTGGAGAATACGCCATCTGTTGCACTGGGCTTTAATCCTTGTGTGAGGCCTTTCCACATCATTGCACTCGCTATGTAACAGCGCGCAGGGCAGATAGAGATGCATATCCGCATGCTTGTATCATGTCATATGTCCAGCTGAAAAACAGACTTCAGAGAGGGTTGCATAACCAATAGTCTGTGAAAATCGGGTGGATTAAATCTCTTCTCGAGCGTTTTCCTCTCATTTATTACTCTTGCACTCGCGGTGAACTTTGTGGCATGTGGTATTAAACCCTAAACTATGTGCTGCACCTATTTGGCTTTATTTTCACTTCAGGTGTTGTAGCTGTTGAGCACGGCATCGGCAGCATGGCTTTGTGTCTCTTGCACATGCTGTGCAGTCCATGCATTGACACTGAACTTCTCATCACCTACTCTGAAAGAGTGTTTTGTTTAACAGTAAAGTGGAAAGACAAAATGAAATCCACAGGCGGTAAAACCCAGAGAGCAGTTTTGTTTTAGTTATGAAACTAAGCTCCAGTTTGTAATGTTCAGGTAAACTTCACAGAGTGAGGCACCCACTTCTCAGTCTTTTAAACAGCTTGAGGGTGATGTAACAGTACTTACCGCTGTTAGGGGGTTTTCCCAAAATCTATTTAAAGACTCCTCTAACAATCAGCATGAAGAATCAAATCTTATTTCCTAATGCACGCAAACATCTTAGCTGGAAATAATCTAGTGGCCTTACTGAATTTGTGCATGGACCAATATTTATACGTTTAATCATCAGTCATATTTGTTTCTGTTTATTTATTTACTCATATTTTATATTACAAAACAGAGTTTCTCTATTCTCTTTCTGTGAAAAAGATTTTAAGAATATTTTAGTGTGGATTTATATTACATTTCCAGAAGCGACTATAAAAACTTTTTCTATATTTTGATCTTTAGGTTCATTGTTTTTGTGTTTCCCAGACAGACAGCTTTTCCTTTTCTTTTTTTTTTTAAAACTGTGCTACTACCTAACAAAACACAAAGTTAGAAAAACTGAGTAGGCAGCGAGTGTAAGAGACAGTAGTTGCTGGAAAACAAAAATGGCTATAGGAAAGTGAATACCATTTGCATGGCGGCTAGAAACATTACTTCAAATACTAATGTTCCTCTGTAGCTGCAGAATATGTAAAATTAAGTATAGTTTGATAGCACGCTAGCTGTAGTGGCCAAAAGAATTTGAAATATACCTTCAAAGGTTCATGAATACCTTTAGAACAGGAGGAAGTGTTTGGACATATGCTTCTTAGTTTAACAAAGGTACACTGATATTTTTCTTCTGTTTTGGAAATGTAATACTAACACATCGCAGGAAGACTTTGGCTGGCCTACTCTCTTGGATTGCAGTGCTAGTTAGTGCTGGCCCACTGCATGTTACTTAGAATAGGAAAAGCTTCTTAGTAGTTGTTAGTGGGGCATTACATGCTGATACCTGCTCTCCTTCCAGGTAGGAAGTGGAGTAATAAGATGTGGAGCTGTGTGGAAAGTTCCAGAAGTATCAGTAAACCTGTTTCCTGTGCAATTAGGGCTGTTTCTAAATTTATAATTATATTGTTTGCATGAAAATTTTTGCAGTTTAAAAAAAACCCTACTCTATATTTATTTTATATTGCGTTTGACCTGATGACAGGTTTTTGTGCTCATAGAGTGACAGTTCCAGTGATAGTGGTTGCTCAGTACTTGTGCAATAACTAAGTGAGAAATGATCAGAACACCAATGGCTGGCAAAATGATATTTTATAATCCCCACACACACGCACACCCCTCTGCATACCAGTTCTAATCACGTTGCATCACAGCGTTGTGCAGAGCAGAAGAGCAGAGAGATTTCTGTGAACTATAGATGAAATGTATCTATTACAGGGGCCTGGCAAGCTAGGAATTAAGTGATATAGATAGAACAAATGCATCTATTTTATGTATATCTGATGACTGTCAGGGAACTTGAGCACATTCAGTCGAAGCTGCAGTGTTGGCTGTCTGTGAGGAGTTTGCATTTGTCTCTCTGTCTCTAAATCCTGGATTGACGCATGCTATCTTAATCTCCTTACTCAGAGACAATCATGACCCAAAGAGAGAGAGAGACAGAGATAGAAAAGGATCCAAATACACATTGCTTCTTCTGCTTATAAAGATGCCCCCCCCCCAATTTAGTCTGACGCTGTGATTTTCCAAATCACTATGAGCAAATATCTTTTTTTATATTTCTTCATAAATGAGTAATCATTAACTGCAAAGTGATGAGATTCTAATATGATGCTGAAAAATTAATGTTACTCTTTAGAGATTGACCAATATTGGATTTATGAGGATGATACAGATGCAGATTTTTGGGGGAAGAAATTTGATATTGATGTGTTGGCAGAGAACCTTCACAAACCAGTTAGCAGCTTAATATTAAGACACAACTGGAGTGCAGCTGTGATGCATACTCTGCTACATATGCTGCACACAGTGCTGATAAGAGTTAAGACTATTGCAAGCAATAGAATCAGAATAATGGCACCTTTTCTAAATCACTCCAAGAGTCTTTTTCTGCAGTATGTTTCATGTTTCCCACAGATTTAAGCAGCTACAGTGTGTTTCTTGCAGGATGACTTCTAATTTCATGCTCAGGCATAGCAGAGCAGCGACCTGTTCTTCTTCATACATTTAAAGAAATTAATCAAATACTGTTTGTTAATTTCTTTAGTTGCAGTTACAATTTGTAACTAGGCACTACTGGGTGATGAAATCAGAAAAAAAGAAAACATGAATGAAATTAAATCCTGCCATTAAATGTATTTTTGAACACTAACAATAAAGCAGGGAGTTTGGGGTAATCCCAAAATCTCCCATACCAAACTGAAGGCCCTCCATCTTAAACTGTCTAGTGATATTTCCTCTTTTTAGGCCTTTCTCTCTCTTTCTCTCAGCCTGACATGTTGATGGCACTGACTACTATAATAAGTTTCCTATGTTTATTTGTTGTCCAGTGATTCAAGACTCTATCAGCACTTTATACTAGAGCCTGACCAATTTGTTAGTGGGCTTATACTATTGGTCATATCGATCTATTGGTGTCATCATTAATAATGACTGATAAATGAAAACTTGAAACACCCTTCAACAATGTTATGAGTGTTGCATTACATAGATTGTCCACCAGAGGGTGCGCTGCAACTTTGTTGTTCAGGAAATGTGTTTGACTCTCCACAAACGCACCAACCAGCTGATCTTAGCGGAACTGGGCAGAACCAAATAATACCTACACAAAAAAATATTAGAAGCATAACATATGCCTTACTTACTGTACAGTCTGTTATTTCTGATTTTTGTATTTTTATATTCTTTACTTTTGTGTGAATCCGCCTGCTCCATCTGCCTTGAATTTCCCCTGTCTTTTAACAGATTCTCCAGGAAATTAAAAAATATGCTTCTATTCTTTTGGTTTCTAGAAATAATGTCCTAACAGAATTTATAGAAGTAATGGTTAAGTTGTGGGCTTGCATTAAAAAAGCTGTTGCCACCATGTATTTCCAGAAACTTCAGTGTATCTTTAAAAGTTTCTGAAATTTGGATGACGGTGGTGAAGACCTTTATCTAACAGCCATCCATTTCCCTCCATTTATCCAATTCAGGGCCACAGGGGCTGGAGGCTATCCCAGCTCTCATAGGGCCATAGGCAGGGCACACCCTGGACAGGTTGCCAGTCTGTCAGAGGGCTCAAATAAAGAGACAGCCAACCATTCACTCTCACATCCGCATCTGCAGCCAGTTTAAAATTTTCTTTGAACTGTGGGAAACAGACAGAGCATGCCAGCTCCACACAGAAAGGCCCTAGACTGGATTCAAACCCAGGACCTTCATGCTGTGAGGCTAACAACCCAACCACTGCACCACCCTGTCTTTCTAACAAATGTGCTGTATCCTTTTGTGTGCTAAGGATGGGGACTGGTCTGCTACAGTATGTAAAAATAGTTTCTCTTGTAACATGAAAATTAAGCATACTCTTTCAAAACCTACTTAACCTAGATACAACTAATATAGCATTAGTATTCAAACTATGGATGACAATTTGGCCAGGTGGTTAGGACATTTCAGCTCCTGACAGGCTGGAATTTTGCTGGTTGTTATTCCTCTTTGCTCTAAAGAAACAAAAGCTGACAGTATGGGTCCTTAAATATGTGATCATGTATCAGCCATCATCAAGTTACTAATAATATAATTGCTACAGTTTCTACATTTTTCACTGCAGCAACAGCAACCTTTTTTTACCTTTTATTTTTACTGGCAATATCAGCAACCATAATAATGATAAAGCCCACATTAACAAACTATATATGCTTAAAATACATTTACCGTGGTACTGATTTACTGCCTCTTTTGATCTATAATTTGAGATCTAAAGAGATGGGATGCAGCCTTAAACTCCACAGACGGAGATTCGTGCCAAAGTAAAGATAGCTGTGCCAGCCCGGCCATATCTGCTCTATGGTAGCATCAGGGAGAGGGCATGGAGCCAGTCTCCTTCAGACAGATGATGCAAAGCAGCTGATTAGACAGGGCTTGGAGAAAACAGGATCAGAACACTCACTGCATGCAAATGAACAGGCTGTTAATGAGCGAGAGATACAGTAGCAAAGAAATCATCACAATATACAGAATAGCATGTCAAAGTAAAAAATGAACAGCAGAAGAAGATGGGTGCAATAGAGCTGAGTTTCATTATTCCTCACCTACAGAAACAAATATGAGGAAATATTTATTGGCAAAAATTGACAAATGTTTCTCCATACCTGGGCTTGGTGCCAGCGCCTCATTGGTGGGCCGACAGGAAATTAGTCACAATTAGATCACTGACCTGCTCTGCGGATAACAATAAACTGTAATGAAGGGGAAGCAGCCTGTGTTTGTGTCCTTTTTGATGCATGACTCTCTATTCAGCAGCAAGCTTTTAATAACCATCTCAGCATGTATGCGCAGATCAAAAGTATGATATGAGTAAAGATACTACATCTTTGATCTTGTTCATGAAAAAAAAAAAATCATTGACTCATACAAGATAAAAATGACAAACTCACCAACAGACTCTACACTCATGCTTTCTCAGCCAAAACCAGCACATCTACTTTCAACAGCTGCAGTAGAATGATATTTCCAAGTGCTGCAACAGTAAGGCCGCTATTGTCATGGAAAAATGTGGTCCTTGAGATACCTTCTGCAGCAACAGCGTCTACATAGGCAGTTTAGAGCATGTCAGTCAGGTATTTATATGCCTCTCTGACAGATTTTGTCGAATTAACCGCACTGCAGCCGTAGAGCCGTGGCACTTTTATAGTTGAGGCCAAAATGAAGGCCAAATGTGAAGATGAGTGCAGGTCCAATGCTTGAGTAATGAGTAAAGGGTACTAGAAGTGGGATAGCCATATGTTTATCTGAGTGTGTCAGCAGTTGTGTGTGTGCAACATCTTTTGTAGTGGCAACTTTCACAATAATGGTTTAATGTGTTTTGGCAGGTGCTTTAGCGGGCAGGTGACAAATCAAAATAAAAAACAGAACCATTGCCCTCTTTAGGGTATCTGATGGTGCTGTCTGTAGAAGCAATTCCTTCTTTTAATCCATTTGCCTCTCTAGATGTAAGGATCTCTTCAAGTACCTTGAGACGACTGTTATTCTGAATTGGTACTATATAAATACCGAAATACTGAACTGAAATAAGATCAGCTTCATCTTGTCTGATTTGCAATAGTCTCTTCCTGGATGATGTCATCCATACCACACTGAGTGGTTTGTATAAAGGAGAAGCAACTTTAAGCCTCTGTCTTATTTACAAGGTGTCACCGTATCAGGAAGCTCCCACATTTTTGATTGGGCAGATTTTTCCTTTCCTGGAGCAACTCGCTAGGGATTCGATCTCTTCCTGGGGATCTTCCCTTGTGTAAAAATGCGTAAACCACTGCACTGCGGAGCAGTTTGTTGAGTAGGAATACAATAAATTGTATTAATGCCATCACATTCATCAAATCTCAACCCAGATAAAAACCCTTGCAAGATTTTGGATTGACATGTCTGCACCACCAACATCAAAACACCAAATTTCTGCTGGAGGAAGAATTGTGTTTCTCCCTCCAGCAGAATTCCAGAGACTTGAAGAGCCAGTGCCAAACCGCACTGTAGCTCTCGTGGCTGCATATGGTAGCAACAGCTTATTTCTTAATGTAAGCCCACACTATAGTGTAGTGTGAAAGAAAAACTCAGCCTGTGGTTTCTATGAATAGTTGCACTTTGGTCACTATCTCTGGAAACCTGAAAAATGGGCAAATATTTCAAAGCCATCATTTCACCAAAAGCAACGGTTCAAAGGCGGGTTAAAAGATCCAACACATTGCTTTTGATTTGTTTTTTGTTTTGTTTTTATTTGTGACTCATCCATATATTGTTTTCTGTATGATTTTACCAACACAACAGCATCACAATTTTGCAAAAAACATGCTCATCACAAGTACCCAAATATTACATAAAGTGTGGTCTGAAGACTCATTGCCATCACAACTGATTTTTGCACAGCTCAAGATGGTCTTTTGTGGTTCTGACTTAAATTCAAATTTGGATTCTTGTCAACAGTCGAATTGTATCATTACTTTCTTAAAAACGTTTTTAAAGTAAATATATCAAAGGCTGCTGTTTAAGTGAGCTGTGATTGAAAGGAAGTACTGTGGCATTGGCTGAGGATATAAAAGTCCTGATGTTTTTGCTGTATGCAGTTTGAGGGAACTGGGAGTTGCAGGCATGCTGAATCTCTTCTCTGTATTCCTTGGGGGCTTTTATGCAGGGTTTGGACTGATGCCTTCCTCCTGTGATTATTCGGCTGTGGACAGAGCAACAACTAAGTCACCATCACATATGAGATACACAGGGTGGTTTTAAAACTCTGTTATCATTGCCATACTATCATTTTTTTCAGAACTGCTGTAATAATTTTCATTTGCATTGTGTGGTATGTCAGTGAATGATGCTGGAGTCACAGTCCTATAATAAACTGCCAAGCTTTTGAGCTCTCTTCTCAAACTTAAGGCTCTTATTATAGTTGTTAACTGCCACAGGGATGAAGGCACCACAGATTTGTTCACCTTGGTATTGTTCATTGAAGTGGAAACTCCTAGCCTTAGATGTCTTTTTTGTGATGAATGAGATAACAGCAGTACCTGTGGAGTATCCAACCAGGCATAGGAAGGTACAGGAGGGTAGTAGCAGATCTACACCACGTTATGAACGAC
>VUQG01020179.1:31392-63117 GCA_015106755.1 Etia nguti
TGGAAAACACCCCCCCCCCCCCCCACAAAAAAAAAAAAAACAAAAAACAAAAAAACCCCTCCATACTCAAGCAACCAGACATCAACCGAATTAAGTTTTCCCATATGGATATGAATGCTTTGAATGAGTCACTATGGGATTAACTACATACCTATCTCCCCAAAAAACTACCTATATTTTACTTCTCTGGGTTTTGTCCTGTGAAGTGCTTGTCTGCTGAAGTGGAATTAGAGCTGACAATGTGTACTCCATCACATAAACACATATAATCCATTTAAGATGTGTACTTTCCTGCTGTTTAAGGGGCTAGCATTTTACTAGTGTTAGTGCACTCATATTTGTCCAATCAACATATTGATGTCTTGACCAAACACCATATATTTGCCCTAAAAGAAGCCAAAAGAACGCTAAAAACTGAACTCTAAATGGTAGAATTCAAATCTGTTCCTGCTCTGCGAACATATTAAAAAGGTGACACTTCTTTCATCCTTTCAGCAGTTAAAATAGCTATAAAAAGTTGTCTTCAACCAGAAAGCATCTTTAGTTCAACTCACTTCTGCTTCCTCTCTTTCATGCTGACGTTTTACACTGATGTTGGATTAGGGTCTGAACTTCTTGAAAAGATAAAAAAATTGATTTTTATGACATATTTAAAATACTATTTATAGATGAGTGTACAGGTGTAATAGTTTTCTGCTGTGTCATCTGAGGGTGGAAGTACAGTAATTATGTGCCATCAGCACTTCAAAGCCGACATAAATATAATGAAAATTTTATGACGGTTTAACTAACTCCTTGATGGATCTCCCATTGAGTTTTATGTAGTGCTCACTTAATGTCTTTAGTCAGTCTATAAGGATGTGATGGATTTGAAGGAGAGTTAAGGTGTCAGGTATGGGTTGTTGTTTTTCTTATTTATAATTCTCTGAGGATCGTGGTATACAGGATCTAACAGCAGACGTATTTTCATCAGTGGAAGTCATTTATGCTCACATTGCATATTTTGCTCAATGGTTGCCATGGAAATGTCTTTCTGTATGTTGAGTAAATATGAAACAGGAATTACTGTATGAGTATCTTTGGCGAATACACTCTACACAGTACAGTAAATGATATATTCAAAAGGAGACACTGAAACAAACTTAAGAGGATGGATGGATTTTCCTTTCTAATTTTTAACCCCGTGAAAAAGGTATTTTGTGATTCAGCATTCATTGTAGCATTTCCTTTTTCATTTTTATTCTCGAATAACAGTGGGTGGTATGTCCAAAGATCATAGAGCAGTCATTTAAAGTAAACTCTCCCCATGTGAGTCTTCCCACAATTAATGTGTAGAGACCTACATGACTGGTTGTGCATATACATGTCTGGATTTTCCCTCTGATTATATTCTGAAATATTCTGAACTTACACATCATGATGCATGAGCATTTTCATTGTTGTGTCACCACCTATCATGCTGCACCTTGAAGGAATTTTGGATTGCATATCACTGTATTTTAATTATTATTTAATTAATTAATTATTTAATTATTTAAGGGGGTAATCTTTGTAATCTTTGTTATTTCCTTTGACCATCCCTTATCTCAAATTGTCAGTTTTCCCACAATATATCTTGTATTTTAACTCATCTGCTCAACTCAAGAGGAAGAAATTCTCATACTGTTTGGTAAAGTTTCCTACAGCAAAGAGTCAAGCGTGCCTCCCAGTGTACAGCTAGTATGCATAGATATGAAGACTATACATTCCCCCAACCTACTTAGGATTTCATCCTTGATAGTTAATGTTTCATTCTTCTTTGTGAAAGACTGAAAATGTCTTCTTCTTTTACAGTTATATCCTCTGGTGGGCCAAAGGTCTGTGTGGTTTGAAATTTGGCACACTTCTCAGTCCAAGACTTGAGTTTCCTTTCGGCAGAGTTTCAAAGCAATTTTGACCATTGTTTCGCCCATTCTCCTTTTATCTGCTCTCTTTTTCACCACTTCTGTTTTGTTTTACGGACATGGAGCAGATGAAAGACAGGTGTGGCAAAGAAAAAGTTTGTCCAGCTGTCAGCAACTTATGTTACTGTAAGTGCAATAAAAGCTTCCCAGACAGTGTTAAGTGGAAGACAACTAAATGAAAGAGAAAGGAAAAGAAGGAGGGAAAGGGCATAAAGAAGTCTCCAACATTTAAAAAGGAAATGATCATTTGTGCTCCACCACATGCATCCAAGTACTTCACTACATGGTTGGATGACCAGGCAATGACCTGACTTACAGTGAGAGAGAGCGATGCACCCCTTTAAATAGCGTTTGGGAGATTGCAGTTACTGCTTTAGTAGTCACTCAATCATGAACCAATCAAGAAACTCAAACACTCCATTGATGTAAGGTAATGAAAAAAGGAAGGTTAAATTCATTACCAAATCTTTTTGAAAGACAGTTTTTTTGACATTTTATTTAACTAATTAAGTTGAAAAATGCTTTTTTAAAATAATGCACTTTATGAAGCTGTATCTCTATAAACAGATTTGCTTTCCTCCATTGTTTTGCAACTGACAGCTGTGTAACGAGCCCTCATATATCTCCTATTCAGTCAATGTCAGTCAGTGGAGTTCTCTGTTCAAACTCTCTGCACTAAAAATGAAAAAGTTGATTCTGTTCATCTGGACATAGTGTTTTAGTGAGAGGAACACCACTTGGATGATTGAGTCATCTGAGGAAGACACTTATCCACTTGGATGAGTGACGAAATGTTTGACAAATGTTTGATGAAACTTTTTCCCCCCTTAAAATTTTACATCCAGATGACAATAATAAACTTTCTGGGATTTCCTTGCCTAGATGATTGAGCATGCATCAAGATATTAGTTTAGTTTACTAAGCCACACTGGTACAAAGCCACACTTTTCTCTTTTCTTTGGTTTCTTTGGTTATTTAATGATCTAATAATTTTGCACATTTTGTCATGCAAAGCTTAAAATACCTGATAAATATCTAATGTTGATGCAAGCTGCATGTATAACAGGATCCCTTTAAAAACTGGTTCAGAGTTTAGTTCGACCTCTGGGGAATCTCAATCCTCCGGTGCAGCCAGCTGGCTCCTGGTGACTCGATGGTTCTGATTATTTCAGTTTGGGGATGGAGTCAATCTCCCCAATCAGATGCTCCTTTCCTAATGCACTCTCCTGGCATGTGTTGAAAGAGCTGTGTAAACACTTTTCAGCAGGATAGGAGTCACCTTCAGGTAGCACACAAGAGAGCGTGGCTTTGGTCTTTTTTTTCACGTCATCCTTGCCCTCTACCTTCCTTTGCCCACCCTCTAAGCCACGTAATCACAGTAATGGTCTAAAATGGTTCTCCAACAGGGAGAGAGCGAAGGAATATGGAGAAGTAAGAAGGGGGTTTAATGAAATGAGGGGATCAGTTAAGGGCAAAGACTTTGAAAGAGTGGAATGAAAAATCAACTTGCAGTACCTATATAAGAGAAAAATTTAGTGATAGAGAGGAAATACTGTAGAGGTGAGTAAGTCTGGGTATTATTGGTCAGCAAAGATGCAATTTCTTCTAACTCAGCTGTTTCAATTTAATATCAAAAGAGAAAGGACTGTAACAACTAATGAACTAATGATCATCTATTAATGTGAAGATTTATTTTCTGAATTGATCACATCTTTAAAATTACAGTAAAACAATGAAACACAATCTTTTCTTCAACAATTAGTTAAATGTAATTTACCTCAAAGAAAAAGATCAGATCTTCGCATTTCAGAAGCTCGGCTCGAAAATCTGAGAGAATAATCCAATAATTATGAGAGACAATATCTCAGACAGACATGTCCATTATGATCTTCCCCACTTATGTAAAACTTTAAAATAAATATGTGAATCAGAACTGTAAAGTAAAAGGTTACTTAACTTGAGCAATAAATTACAACCCCTTTCAAAATTAAATATATTTTCTTGGTTTTTGCTTCCTCTTTCCTGGAGAGCTCAACTCATTCTTGTGAAGTTACCAGCAGTAGTTCAGTATTGCTTAATAATTCAGCGGGGGCGTTTTGTACTATTGGCTGGGTGACATTGGCTCACAGGAGAGCTGGGTGCTGTGCGAACAGATGTCTTTGCCAGGCATGGGTAAACAAAAATCCTTGCCTGTGCATAATTGTGCCCCAGGGAGATTTACTTCCTCCTCTCTGATTTTCTCCTCATCATATTGAATTTTCTGTTTTGACACTGCATCCGCCAGCTTTTCGTAACTGTAATGTGTAATTACCAGCAATCTAACACTTTGATACGTTATGTCCTTGTGATTATTTGTTCAATAGGTTTTTTTCCCCCTGCTTAAAAAACCCCAAAATGCACTTGTCTCCATTTTTTTAAAGGCAGTAGATTGTCAGTTAAGTTCAGTTATATTAGTATGCTTGTTTGAAGGCTTCAGGTAAAATCTGGAGAGCGGGTGCATTGTTTTGTTTGAGGTAACTTAACACAAGACTATCTATATGCAGGAGTTGGTCTGTACTCAGGAAAAACATGCTGGTAAACATGTGCTAGTGTGGTAACATTTGATACAGCTGGTTAATGAGAATGTTTGGTATGGAGGGCTATTCTTTTTTCTCTTTTTATTTTCATTCCATCCATCCTCTTCTGCATATCCTTACCAGGCTCACAAGGGGGCTGGAGTCTTCCCAGCTACCATGGAACAAGAGGCGGGCTACACCCTGGACAGGTCGCTTGCTGCATGGCTAACACAGAGAGATAGATAACCATTGCTTTCACATTCACACATATGGGCAATGTAAATTCATTTTCATTCTTTTTTAAAATTTATTTATAAATAAAGAAATATCATTTTCAATGTGTCCTTTCCATACTACACACCTTCCCGTAGCCATTTTTATGGACTGGAAGAAACGTTTCCAATTTAAAAATGAATCTAAATTCATAAAGGATTTTATAATGTTTTAGAAAGTGCTGTCAGCACCACACACAATACAAATAATTGATAAAGTTAAATAAGGTAGGGGGGGAAATGGCAGAAGAAAATCCAATATTGTATTTTAAAAAGTATTAGCAACAGAATAGCCTCTAATTGTAAATTGAGATACAAATTTCAGCAGAAATTTTAAAACATCTCAGATAAAAAGCAAACAAGAGATCGACACCATGAATGGACTGCTCGGGAAGGAAGAATGTATATCCAAACTCGAGTGGACTCATTAGACCCCTTTTAGTTTTTGTTTGTTTCCCTCAAAATAGAAACTATTTTTTTCTTGCACATAAGTGTCTTTGTGCAAATTTGTGCCTCCACTGAATGTGCTTTTGTTTTATTCTCTTTGAAGACATTTTTCTTTTACATTTTGTTTTCTTCTTTCACCTTGGAGCACTTCAACTTTTCTCTCAGTCGCTTTCCTCATGCCTCATGCTTTCCTTCCTCGTTGCAGTCCCCGCTACTCTCTTTTAATTTCATTTTAAAGCTAAGCCATTTTGGAGTTGAAGATAGTTCAGAAGTAAAAATTGGCCTATATTAATGACATGCTGCATAATCCATCATCATAAGTGTCTCAGTAGTGTCAGTGTGCACTCATTTGGAATAACATGGAGAGGGCGAGCAGGTGGTAGAGTAAAGGTGATCCAGAAAAAAAAGGTTCTTCGGGTTTGCACAGTGAGCAGTCTGGACTGATATTCATATTTACTCAATATATTCTCAATTACTTAAAAAAAATCTTAATCATATGAACAGCCATAAACTAGTAGATTTTAGAAGTCTTAATGTGAAATGTTTAAAATATGTTGACATATTGTTAGATTTTTGAGGAGGCAGGTACTGCAGCTGACTGCAATGTTTGCTGGGGAATGAAATTGTTCCCTCTACTGTGATAAAGTGGAAACACTGTGGGGAGCATTGCTCAGGGTGGGCAGTGGGCAAACAAAAGTAACTCTCCATTCCACTTTGGAAGATGAGGAGTTGCAATTCCAGTTTTTTGCAGAAAAAACACTTTAGCTATGGCTGGGGAAAGCCTGTGGTGTGGATTACCATAATCTACATACATTTCATTTTTCAGCAGACTCTTTCTGTAACCCTGAACCCAGAGACTTGAGTTACACATATATAACCATGCAAACATTAATCGTGTGTTTGTTGTCTGGAGGAGATTGCAACAAAACACATTGAGCTTATTTATTACTTCACCATTTAGCTGTGTATGATTTTCAATGTGCTAAAAAGTTAAAGAGCATCCAAATGAAGCAGAGCAAACATTTGCAAACTAATTTTAATGTTTTATATCATTGGTAGGGACCTAATACAAAAATCACTTTGTGCACCAACAATTTCAGATTAGATTTGAGAATACTGACTTTGACTCACCAAGGGCGCATGATCTAAATGCATCAAGTTCCAGATTGACGCGATGGGCTGTGCCACCTCCTGGATATGACACCGAGGGCATTAATTACCCTGTCTTTGAGAGGACAATCTAATCTTAGGGACACATGGTGCATAAACCTGGGTGTCCCTGGGGGAGTTTGCTGCTACACTTTTGCAGAATTACATGCAAAGTTTCTTGAAAGCTAATTGATAAGGTGTTTAATCAGTCTGAATTTTGGGGCTAGCATTATTGGGAGAAAAAAAATAGAATGTGTCGTTTACATATTGTTGTGATTCACATTGTTGTGCTTGAGAGACACCATCTACCGGAACCAAGTTCCTTGTATGTGTTTGCACATATACTTGGCCAATAAACGCGATTCTGATTCTGATTCTGATCACCCCTTATTTACCTGTGTAACTGGTCCATGCAGGTGAGAAGGCATATGTATAGGGGGTATAGGAGGGGACTTGCTTATTAAGATATTGTGAGGCAATATTTTCTTTAGTTTTCTTTTGCCTGGTTAAATTCCCTAAGGGTTTTCCCCTTTGCTTCATTACGACTTCTTTTAAAAAATGCCATATTTTTAGTTTTTTCTCTTGCTAAAACTCTGCTATTTAACGATTCTTTTTTGCTGAACAACTGTTCAGCTTTTTTGGGACACCCTACATTACTTGAGTAGTTTCGGCTTTGGCTAGGACAGAGAAATTTTTAAAAATAAAGTCTACCTGTGGGTGTGTGACATGTAAATTATGCTCTTTGTTCATCAGAAAGAGTACGGCTATATGATGCTGCTGAGTTGCATTACTGCATAGAATTTTAAAATATGAATGTTTTCCTTTCCACTGCTGCAACATGTTTGCTCATTTCTGATTGGTGGGGTTTCCTCTCTGTTATTCTAAGGTCTTTATTTTGAATTCATTGTTTTATGGAGTTTGAACCATGCTAGGACTGTAACCCAGCTGCTGCTGCATTGATTTGAATAATTTTTCAATGTCTCATATGTCCCCCACTATGTAACCGCCCTTGAAATGACTGCAGCAGAAAATATGTAATTTCTGGTCTTCCTTCTGATGTCCGAGAGTGCACTGAGTGGCTCGGTGCGCTTGTGATGTTCAAATCACAACATTTTCTGCAGCATTCCTCTCTTGTCTTATTTACAGTGAATTGATCAAACTAATTGCTCTTCCTTTGTATCTCCTGCAGGGAGAGCATAAGGACACAGATGTCGTTGAGGAAAGAAACGCCCAGGTGCAGCTGGAGAAAGCCAAGGTACTTTTGCTCTGTTGCATCATGTATCACCTTACCTGACCCACTGTGGCTCTTACGGACTCATTTTTGAGAGAGGCTGCTCTCAAGGACATGATTACATCACAGACATGAAACACACACACAGGACATTGGATTAGCGAAGCAATATTCTTCTGCTGAAATGAGTCATCACAGTCTTCATCGTTGTCGTTCCATTATGTGCTCACTGCCAGGAGAAGGATGATGACCAAGAATATTGATTATTGCTTCAAATAAATTACAATACTTTCATCTTTAGTCATATACTTTCTAGCAAGATAGCAAAATAAACAATTTAACTGACAAAAACTATATTGTAATGCAACAACATTTAAATTGGCCAAAATTTGATATGTGATCAATTACTTTGCTGTCGGAACAACAGTGGAACAACATTTTTCTACAGTATGACTTGAATACTTTCAAATTATCGGCATAACTGCATCTGAATTCTCTTTAGATGCAGTTCAAGATTACCCTTTATACAGTTTGTATTTCTATTTCTATCTATGAAAAAAAAGTGATGGTCTTTTCTCTGGTTCCTTATTTTATGGTTATGATGTCCTGAAAATCTTTTTCACAGCAAAATTTAGCAAAGTACCAGATGAACTTCAATGAACGTATAATTTACATTTACTGGGTTTCACACACGCATTCCTCTTTCTAGTCATCACTGTCTTTCAAATCCATCAGGCTTTGATGTGACCCAGATGTCACAATATAAGTATGAAAAAGATAATGTAAGAAAAGAGTCTAACTTTATTAATTCATTAAATCTTCCATACAAAGTGAAATAAAAACTAATAGAAAATTTAAATGATTCATTTGACTGTGTGTATAATTTGGCATTAAGACCCAACAAGTTCTGCTAATAAAGAAAACAAAACCAAATACTGTTAAAACAGTATATATAAATTGTCTGTGTATGTTTTGCTATGTTTTCTCTTAGCGTTTTCTCTTAGTCACCAAGTAATGTGGTGTGTCTGTAAAAAAAAACTGCATACATGCATTTTAGTAAGATTTTGCAGTTAATATTAAAAGCAATATGTAGATAGTCAAGCTGAGGTAAAACGATTAAACCTGCTGGTATTATACTATGAATGTAATATCATATGGTTGTCATTTTTAAGTCTGGCTTATATACATACAAAAGGTGTGATATAGGTTTTTTCTTTTGGGGCATAATAACAATTAAGGTCATCAGAGATTTTTTTAAGCCCCAAGTTGATAGCAGATTTCCTCTCGTTTTCCCTTTAAGCAGACCCTGCTGATGTGTTGTATATTAAATTAAATCCTCCCCCACAGATTTAATGTGCTCCCACTGTTGCTTTGTAATTAAGGCAGCAAAGACACTCGGCCTGTCCCCTGCTGACCCTGCAGCCTCTCCCACAGCCTCATCTTTCCAAAGTGGAGTAATTAGCAGCTTGATTGACAAGCCACTGACATTTGATTCTGATAGGATTACAACACCAACAGGCATTCGGTCAGGAGGAAGCATACAGTAGTTACAGTGCAGCAAAGAAGAAGCTGCAATAGGTTATTTTTCCTAAGCATAAATTAAACATATCCCTTTGGTGGAGAAAAATCAAACAAAACATTATCATGTCCCATGACAGCCAGACAAAAGGAATTTAATCATCAGTAACTTTATCTTATACAGCTGAAATGCAGAATTTGCCAGAATTTGTGTCTGAGCTATTTTTCTAAAATATAGAGCACTTCACTTTAAACTTATACTTGTTTTCCTAACATCTGTCAAAATGTTAATTTATGCCTGCATCAGGCCACATATTTGTGTATGTACACAAAATGCTGGCAACACAGCCAACTGTTGTACTTGACACAATTATGCAATTTAGCTACACCACTCAATTTAAAAAAAAAAAAAGGGAGAAAAGGGAGAAAAAAATTGATACATTTTATGATGTAATGATGTTAAAATACTGGAATGAAGTCAAAATTCTGAAATTCTCTAACAGTTATTCCTTACTGAACTGAGGAATCACAATTATGTGCAACTTCATATACAGTAAAATAGGATTAAATGTTAAGACAAGGATAACCTAAAATCAGTGACCTGTTTGGTAGTACGTTACAGCTTGTGGTATTATCACAGTAACTCTCTTTCCTTGACTGATTAATGGCTGCTTTTTAACTTTTACCTACTATTACAGACCTAATTTATTAAATGTCATATTTACAAAAGGTATCTATTGGTTAGCTTTTGTACAGTGGATTACACAGGGGTACTCTCTTAACCTTACGTAGATTGTATTGTATATAATAAGATTTATTAGTAATCATAACTCCTGCCTTGTATTCCCAGTACAAGCCTGTGGCATTTGCTGTACGATGCAACTTCTCTTACACGCCAGCAGATGATGACAACGTCCCTGTACCAGGCCAGGCTGTCACTTTTGAGGCCAGGGACTTCCTACATATCAAAGAGGTTTGAAACAAACACACAAATACACACATCATGCAAAATTACAAACAGTACAAATGGGGGTTGCTAGAAGGACCTAACTGACAGGGCAGAACCAGAAGGATTTTAAAATGAGAAGCAAAATGACAACAAACTGATGGAATGTAACCCAAGAGACGGAAAAGAAATCCAAAGAGGAGAAGGAACACAACATCCCAAATTGTCCAGATATTGACGTACTTTTGGTGCATTCTTCTTCGTTTCACACATTTTGAAACGTGCTGCAGTTTAGCTGATAAAGCTTGACACCTGTTAATTAAGATTTGGGTTAATGTTTAGATACAGATAACATAAAATGCAAAGCTACAGTTGCTAAATTGGACCATTAACATCATCAGATAAAAATAATGTGAGCCACATTAGAACATCAATCCTTAAATGTCCACACTTTTTTTTTTTTTCTGAATGATCAGAAGTTTAACAATGACTGGTGGATCGGACGGCCAGTGAAGGAGGATGGTGTGGTGGGCTTCGTCCCCAGTCCAGTCAATCTGGAAACCATTCTCATCCGAAGAGAAGTCCAAGCGAGGAAAGCTGCCAAGGCATTAGCCAAGTATGTACATCATGATGCTCTTTCATTTCCTTCATGAGGGATTTTATGCAGGAATTTCAATGCAAAGGTTGTGTTTTAAATTGACCACAAATAAATAAAATTGCTGGAGCAGAGAGACTTTGAAGAAACTGTGTTGGTTCGAATGTGTATACACAGATACTTTTGGCACAAAGAAGGAAAAAAAGGAAAAGTTGTGATATCAGCCAAAGAACTGTCTGCGGGTGGTGGCTCAGTAGGGGACCTTTTTTAAAAAGCAAAAAGACAATTCTAAAGTTTTTTTTACTGGTGTGGAGTAACCAAAAATAATCAACCAGATTGGTAAACAAGTTTGCTGTAGTGATATGCAAATAACATTTTGACTTAAAACTTGTATCATACACAATCCCAGCTTACTTTTTAGTAATTTAGTGTGTTGCAAGTCCTCTGTGTGTTCATGTACTTGGAACACAAAAAAGTCCAGTAACGACATTAGTTATGTCATGTATTTTATGTTGTTTAACTTAAGTTTGTTTAATTTCATCATGGTAACATGATGACAATATTTTCCTTTTGTTACTTCAGTAGGTTGAGACCCCCCCGGCCACCAGAAGGCAAAAACTCATTGATCTGAACTCGACCCAGTTAGACTGTAACACATCTAAAGAATCTTAAAAATGTTGCTTTGGTGGAAACTGCGCTGAACCACTTTAAGGGATTTGCCCTCTAAGCTTCATATATTTGTGTCTTATGCTATAAATAGACACACAGTCTCTAAGCACCAAAATCCTTTACTGCATAGAAACATGGTGGTCTATTTTTATCATGACTAAAGCACTGAAATTTAGAGTGTGGTAAAATCAGCGTTTGGATGTGGCAGACTTCAACTAAATCAGAGATTTCCTCTCATTTTAGCAAAGCTGCATCTCAGGCAGCTCAAGATATGAACTCAAAGAAATATACTCCTCCATCACAAGGTCAGTATGTGCATACAGGCGAGTAACAATAAATATGTATGCTTTTTTATTCATAATAATTGTGGAACGTTTGGTATTTTGTCATTCTGCACACGCAGCCAATCAGCAGGTGAAAAAGAAGCCGGTAAGTGATGAAAGCATTTACATTCTGTTTACGTCTCTTTCAGCCCATCGTTCCTCATTATAAAGAACACTCCTGTCTAGAAACACACCAACTTATTTTATCTTATTCATGTTTTCACTGCATACAATATGCAGAAGCTTTGGTTTTGTCTTGTGTACCATTTTCCAAGTGTCGCTCTAATTGCACTGCGTTTGTTGAAAAACATTTGAGAAATCTTAGCTCACAGGGTGTCAAATTGTTCCGTTTTATCAGAGTTAAGCCCTTTGAATAGCACATATGTCTGTCAGACTAAAGCAAAGATATGTGTGTTGTCCATTGGACTGACAGTGTCAGTAAAACTGGCCAACTGAACTTTTGACTTGTATTTAGATCACCTTCATGAATTTCTAAGTTGCTATCCCATATGACAAGCTAAAAAGTGAGAACAAATTCTGATTTTTTTTTCAGCTTAAAAGTGACTGAAATGATTACCTAATGCCTAAGTGGTATTAATAACAAAGTTATTCTTCTTTATATGTTTAATCATTTGAGCTCTTATCTGTATACAAGGGAAGTTATAGTATATAGCACAGCCAAAATTGAGCTTGTGATCATCATGCATCACCAAACTTTGCGGTTGTTTATAGAAAATAAAATAATTTTAGCCTTCAGATGATGGGTGTAGTGGTTCCTTATGTAGCGCTTGTTTCATAAGCAAAAATCTAACTTTGGGGGATTTTGTCAATTTTTTTTGCTACAGGGGGAGCAGGTGGCTATGTATGATGTAGTGCCTACAATGCGTCCTGTGGTTCTAATGGGACCATCACTGAAGGGCTTAGAGGTGAGCTTAATTTGACTTTTGAAGAAGTTTAAAACTCTAGTATTATTTGTTGAATTTGGAGTAACTTTATTTGTTTCCCTCTTCCAGGTTACAGATATGATGCAAAAAGCACTCTTTGACTTTTTAAAACATCGATTTGAAGGCAGGTAAGTTCTGATTTATTTCTTCACATAATCTATCACATCATTTATTTGAAAAGAAAACAAAACAAAATAAAACAATGAAAATCATAACTGTGTAATCATGATTGTTATTTTGTCTCTCCTCCAGAATTACTATTACGCGGGTAACAGCAGATATCTCACTGGCAAAACGATCCATTCTCAACAACCCTGGCAAAAAGGCCTTAATGGATCGCTCCAACACCCGCTCCAATTTAGGTATGCCATCTGTCATCACCAGAACAGCTTCCCTGGCACTTATTTGGACAGCTGTGGTTGACATTCACAGCATAAAGACAATTGAAGTAGTAGTAGCAATAAGAAAAAGAAACACTAAATCAATTACAAAAACAAATGGAGAAAATCATGAAAGCCACTCAAAATGCATCATATATGAAAACACACTGTCCGATTTTAGCATCTCTCACTCTGACATGTCAGTGCCACGGCTTCCCTGCACCCAAGTTCAACCCCTCCACCACCCCAGCATCCACCTTCAGGCTCCAGGGCATGTTTACTTATCACTCTAATGTGATACACATAGTGATAAACAAGCATCCCTATGAGCTCAGGGCATGGACATCAAGCTCTAACTGTTTGCTGCTGTAATAAATCCATCATTTCAAACAACAGTGGTCTGACTAAACTTTTTTAATTGTTTAAGTGTTCTGGGACTCACTTTTTTGGTCTCTTTTGGAAACCTAATTAGGATAAAATAGGAAACTAATACTGTCTGACCCAGGTTTGATATGATACTTGCTTTATCCCATTAACACAGTGTGACTCATGCTCTCAGAGTTTGCTTTTATATATGGTCCAAAGATTATTGCAAATTAATAATGTCAGAGAATAATTTATCCAATGCCATGAAGACAAAAAGTAATGAAATGAATAGTTAAATATGACAGAGACTCAGATGAGAACACTGACATCAGATCTGCATAAAGCAGTCTGTTAGTCTTGATCAGCACAAAGCCCATAAACACATGAAATTACAGACAGACATGTTCTCAGTGCTAGTCCTCGCAGTCACTTGGGATTTCAAAAACATTTATTTCAGGTCTAAAACACTTTGCGTTGTCAGCGGTTGTTTAGTCTGTAATTGCTGAATGTCCTTGACTTTCTGTGGTCTTTGGTAGCTATGATGCTACGACTCACTTCGAGTGTGGACATAGCTTTGAGCTCAGTCAATTACTGACTAGATTAGCTTTGCATTTAGAGTTAACATATTAAAAATAGCGCTAATCTTCACATCCAATTCTTAGATGAAAAAGAAAATAGGTGTATTTCCCCCCCACTTGCTTGGAGTATTGTGTCAGTTATGGTTATATATTGACTGGAAACTTACTGTGGATTTGATGTCTTTGTCCCAGTGACACTGTGCACTAGGATAGTACAAATCTCGCCTTTTCCTAGAAGAGTAAATATTTGGTATCAGACAGAAGCGTGATAAAAATTTGTTTGGTTTTCTCTACTCTTGTCTTTCTCATTGCTGTCTCACACCAGATGCTGCCGGTATGTATGACTGAAAGCACTGGTAGTCCTTGTGTTTTTGAATGCTCCACTTTCCTTCTCCTATCATTACCTCATTACATCTGTCCCAGCCACCACTTTTTTTAACACTCTGTATGTATACAGCCATTGAGTTATGGACTTCACTGTCATTAAAATTGAAATCGACTGTTATTAAGTTTTTCAGTTTGCTGGGTTGACAGATATGCATGTGCTTCACTGTTATTTGTGAATACTATAACTCATTAAGGACAGAAGCAGCCACATTTTCTATATGCCCTGCTTTACACTCCCTCTCGTGGCCAGTCTTTAAATACATTCCCATGAGTGTGAATGGATTAGTTCACAAAGAAAATGAAAACAAATAACCTTTAAAGGTAGCTTTATTAAGCATGTCATGTTTTTCATTTACACAGTTTTTATTTAATCTGGTGAGGTGTTTTGTGAAGTTAGTGTGTGTACTTTTTTTGTTTGGTAGTCATTTATTTTCTATATTAGGAATGGTATAGCAGAGAAAAGATGACAATAATTACAAATAACACATATCCTAGAATGTCCTAGGTTTTGCACGTGACAATGAGATGTGCTTAAAACTAATATTGACACTTATTTTGTGTACATTATCAAGACTGAACGCTCACACTTAAAGATATAATCCATGCGAATTAAGTGTTCAGATGTTTTATATTGCTTTATAGTTACAATACATCACTATACAATTTTTTCCCCCCAAACAAACTCATTGCTTTGACAATAAAAAATGTTACATCTTATCTTTAAACAGTATAAATTAATGTCTGCAGTGCGGGGATTCTAATGAGATGTTTCTTTATCCTTAGTTGGTAAATGACAGATAAAATAAATAAAAGTACTGTCTTGATAAGTCACTGGTCTGTCTTGATACACATGCGTGGTCTAAAAACATTTTTGTAAGTTATATTCAAGATGTGTTTTTGTTGTACATGTTAAAAGGTTTAATCATGCACACAGTAACTTTCCTGGATTTTAGATGTTAAAGTCTTGCTTTTCCTATCTGGTGTTGCAGCCCAGATCCAAGGGGAGGTGGAGCGTATCTTTGAGCTCGCCCGCAGTCTACAGTTGGTCGTTTTAGATGCAGACACCGTCAACCACCCTATGCAGGTGTCCAAGACCTCCCTGGCTCCAATTCTTGTCTATGTAAAGATCTCCTCACCAAAAGTAAGCTTCACCAGAAAAGACTGTGGAATCAGATAAGAACTATCTCAGTTCTTTTAATGTTTTGAACTAATACTAAAGAGAAATCATAAAATGCAATTCCCTTTTTTCTCTTCTTCTTTTATTCTCCTGTTTCTCTTGATTCCTGTCAAACAGGTGTTGACAAGACTGATCAAGACCAGAGGGAAGTCTCAGACCAAACATCTCAATGTTCAGCTCGTGGCAGCAGACAAGCTTGCCCAATGTCCACCAGTGAGTGCCATCTAGTGGCAGATGAGAAAAGTTGGCAGAATTGTGACTACTTTGGTGTATGAATATATACTACATGTGCCATTCCCAGTGGGACTACTGAGGGCCCACCAAAATTATTCTTTTTCTTTTGTTTTTTGGTTTTTTTGTTCAAACTTGTGGTTTCAGAAGTATAAGTGACTTTTACGATTTTGGTGTGCCTTTGAAACACCATTTAGACCTTGTTTTTATTCTTTTTGTGATTCTCAAAAATAACCACAGATTTTACCTTGTCTCCTGACTGTCACGCACATTTCAATTTAACTTTTCAATTTCCTGTAGGAAATGTTTGATGTCATCTTAGATGAAAACCAGCTATCGGATGCCTGTGAGCACATTGCTGATTACCTGGAGTCCTATTGGAGAGCCACTCATCCGCCAGAGATGGAGCCTGCCAATGCAGTGGTGGCCCAGCTGGCTGAGAATACATTGCCTGCCAGTCCTACAGTAATACCGGTACTTAAAACACAAACAAGTACAGAGAAAAACTACAAAGAAAAAACAGATGTAAAGTCTTCCTTTCATCTCATCTCATCCCATTCATCCCTTGTATTAGAAAGACAGCTGAGTGTGGAAAATAAACGTTTGAACTGTAAATAATCATCTCATCAGAATTCATCTAACATTTTCATTTCATTTCCTCTCATCGTACTCCACTGGAAAGTTGAAGAAATGAGATAGGCCTACCTCTGGTGAGTCAGATATATTCAGATTCTATTGTCACTCCTGTGTAGCAGTGTAGATGAGTTACAGTAGTTAGTACCATGTTTATCATGACTATAGTGTAATTTATGTAGAAAAAAGACTAATACTATAGTAGATACAAACAAAAGGCAACAGTTGAATTGATGGGCCGACCTTCTTTTATTTAATTAAGTGAATTATTCCAAGCTGAGGCTATCAATTAAAACACATGTACTTTTCTTCACTTCTTTGATGAATCTCTCAGCTTAACATTTGGTGAAGTTGCATTTCTTTTTTACTATTGTCCTAATTGATATAAATAAATATTTGTGGTGCAAACAGTTTAATATGTAAAGGATTTAAACAAGGAGCGTTGGCTATGGAAATCAGGTTCATGCTTGCGCACATCTATACAATTTCAAAAATTACTGAGCTTTATAAAACAGCACAATTTCTGCCTTTGTGCATATACAAAGTTTTAGTTTTTACAGTAAATGTGGAAACTCTGTCTCTATTCACCAAACTGAAAACTGTTTTTTAGGACAAAATACTGACTAAGAAAATAAATGTCTCACAGACCTTTGCAATACTGATTAAACAGCCTTGACCTGTAATGTAATAGTGGATTTAGGCTCTCCACACGCCACTACATATAAAAATAAAATATCGGTCAATTACTTAATGCCAATTGTTTTGACCAGATCATTAGACATAAGAAGATAAATATTATTCTAAGCTGAAATGATGGTTTCCATCATGAATGACCATTTTAAACCAGTTATCCAGTTATACTAATATGACAACAATAATAATTTAATTCTTGAGAATATTTCATCTAAAAGTCATATTTTTAACTTTTTTGCTCCAATTATAATTTCAAGTTCTATAATTTATAATACAAAAGAACTTTCATAAAGATCTGTCTATAAGCTTTTCCTGGCCTAAATTTGTACATTGTATAATCTGTGATATAATGGCTGTATTTAGTCAGAAGACACTATGTTTTTTCTTTCTTTTTTTCCTAGGATGAGCAGAAAAGCAAAAAGTCAGCTGCCCCCAAGAGGAAAAGTTCACGGGAGACCCACCTAGACCATGAGCCCCCTTCAGGAGCTGCTCAGGAGCAGACTGCTGAGGAGGGCCAGAGAGAGGAGGAAGAGCGGCTCCTGAGGACTGAACCAAAAAGACCCCAGCACACCCACCATCATCACCATCACCACCACCACCGGCGGATGGAGCACCACAGCCACGCCCAGCACAGCCAAACATCAGGTGGCATGGAAATACAGTCGAGCAGGGATTACGCCCCAAGGCCTCCACGAAGGTACATGCCCGAGGAGAGGGATGGCGAGGTGGAAGATGTCCTAAAGGAGGACGAGGAGGAGATTTATTGTAACTTCCGGGTTCATAACCACCATCATCACAACAGTAACCACCACCACCATCACCATCACCACCACCAACATCATCGTGGAAACAGCCAGCCATATGCCGGGGAGGACTATGAACAGGAGCACAATGAGCGCAACCGGCAGCACAGACATCCCCAGCATATTCCACCACGGACACATCATACAACGGATCACTATACTGCACACAACCATCACAGCTACCACCACTACCAAGGCAGAGACCGGGAGAGAGACAGGGACAGAGACAGAGACAGGGAAAGAGAAAGAGACAGAGATAGAGACAGGGACAGGGATAGAGAAAGACATAAGGACAGGGAAAGGGACAGGGATAGGGATCGAGGTAGAGATAGAGACAGAGATGCACGACAGTGGCACAGAGATTCCTATATACACTAGTGACTGTTGTTTCTACTCCAGGTTGATGCATGGATTTATGCTGCTCATCTTATAATGCACTAATGGGCAGGGCAGTTTATGTCTTTTTTGTAGTCAATGTTTCTCCTCATATTTGCATTTTTTAAGATTTACCCTGTGCCACATGCACACATCCGGTTCTTTCTTATTTTAGCTCTTGTAAGATACATTTTTTTGTATGTTTTACGGCTCCATACGTGTTTTGGCACAAACAGTAGTCAAGGTTAAACTGCATCAGAACACTCATGACTCGTTCTAGTCTAGTATTCACTATAATAATTTCATATATAATTTCAGTATCCGCTAAGGTTACTTTATTTATTGGTCACAATCACTGCAGCCAACGGATTTGTCTGACCATCAGTCCAATATCTAAAGATGCTCAGTTTACAGTAATGCAGAATAGCAGGAACAACAAAAAACATTTATTATGTTTCGATTCAGCATACAGTGGCTGCGAAATCAGACTAAAATGTTTTACTGTGAATTTGTTGCGATACTGTGAAAAATAATTTTGTGTCAAATTGACAACTTGGTTCTTGAATCAGACGAAACAATCAGTTTGGAAATGTCACTTTAAGCTCTGG
The DNA here is from genome assembly GCA_015106755.1 of Etia nguti. NCBI lineage: Eukaryota > Metazoa > Chordata > Actinopteri > Cichliformes > Cichlidae > Etia > Etia nguti. The sequence continues at coordinate 50,216 of VUQG01020179.1, forward strand.
GGAATTGCAATTTGCATCTTTAACATTTTATTGATTTGTATAAAGTGGCAGGTTAATCAATTCAACGAAACCATTAGTTGCAGCCCAATATTGTTTATCTCCCGTCTCTGACAATTAACTAACTCCTAAAATGCACAAAATGTGAAAAAAAAGTTACAACAATGAATGTTGTATTTTATGATATTATTTTCTACATATCTGCACAGTGAGATTTTTTTGTCCAATCAAATCTTCATATAACTGTGGCGAACAACTGACTTGTGCATTTCGGTGTCACATCTTCATTTAAATTGGTGTGTCCAAAGACGACGAGTTATTTTAAACATTGTTATGAAAAGTCAAACTATTTTTCTACATGATTTGAGAGGGAAGTCACTACTTTACTTCCTACTTTTTACACTGGTGTCAGCATATTTACTGACTTGTGTTTGCTGTGTCTGGAAGCATGAATAATATTTTGTTGACACTGACCTGTGCTATATGCTGGATACTCTATGCATCTTCTTGTGAGAAAATATATTGCTTGAATACAATCTCTATGCATTTGTACATACTTCATAATTGCCTTGTTAAGTAAATGTAAGGAGAACCAGAGAGCCTCTTGCACTGTTTGGTAAGACTTTGGTAGAACCACAGATTTAACAAGACGGGAAAGACTCTGTTCCTTTTAAGACTTTTTTTTTTTTTGGTTATCTTTGTTTGTTGGTTTTGTACAGCATTCAGAAGTTAATTTGGACAAATATGCATTCTATTGTTGAAAATCATTAAACTGTAAAATGTGTTAAGTGACACCTCCCTCACTAATTACTGTCCACTGAATCTATCGGCGAAAGCTTTTTTCAAGATGAACTCAAGATCATCCAGCAGTTTTGCAAGAGAGAAACAAGGTAACTTGCCGGAACACTTAAGGTAAAAGGAACCAAGATGGAAAAACATTTAAGCAAGCATATTTAATTTTCATTTCATTTAAAACAACATATAAACTGATAGAAAGCTAAACATAAATTCCTATCGCTACACTTTTCTTGGGTTATTTGGACAACCACTAGACTAAGTGCCAAGAAGGAGAAAAGCACAGCTTATAATTTGTGTTTTGCTGATAAAATCCTGAGCAATATTGTCGGCAAATTATTTTTCCATTACAATATTTGGAGAATTTTCTCTCAAGATAGTTGAGTGGTTTGATGCACAGTATTTAATGAAAAACAAAGTCAATGTAGAAAATGACATAGAAAACAGTGGGCACAATTTTCAGGCTCATGTGTTCCATTATAGATTTAATATGATAACAGTGGTGCTGCAACAGAGTTCATTGTACCTGTCGATTGTTTTACTACTGTTGGGTAGCATAACCTCTGATATTGCAAATTATCTGTAAAATAATAAGTAAAGTTTTAAAATAAATATGAAGTACAAAGAATAATACTTACATCCAAAATACAGTTGAGTAGAAGCAAAACATAACATAGAAATACTTAAATAAAATAGAAGGTACCGTACATTAAACATTACATTTCTAGTGGTCCTTTTCATAAGCTCAACCCTCCCAACCTCAATACACCCCTTGTTGCTAATGAAATGCTATCTAAATGTTTTGGTTAGCAAGCAAAAATGGAGGGACATGCTTTTGTCAACACCTATGTCACCATGTGGCACAGCAAATAGGACATTGCATTCGTCTGTATCAAGCAAAGGTTAAAGGGCTTCAACATTAAATAAGCACAGTGGCATGGTGGTTAGCACTGTTACCTCACAGCAAGAAGGTCCTAAGTTCAATTCCACCATCATGTGGGAGTGTGTGGAGTTTGCATGTTCTCGTTGTGTCTGCGTGGGTACTCTGGCTTCCTCCCAAAGACATGCAGTTAGTGGGGTTAGGTTAATTGTAAACACTAAATTTGCTCTAGCCATTCAGAAGAAAATACACCACTTGCTGGTGTATTTTCCTGATTGAGACCTTCTCAATCAGGATTTTCTGCTTGAGAGCAGGATTCATAGTTCCATCAATTACAGCAAATCAAAGCAGCTCTAGACCTCAAACTGCCAGCACCATGTCTGACATTTGCTATGGTGTGCTTTTTATGAAATGCTGTGTTAGTTTTACAGAGATATAATCAAAGTCAAACCTTCCAAAAATTTCAGCTTTTGTCTGTCAGTCCACATATTCAAAATGTTTTTTTGGCAAATGTGAGACAAACTTTTGTATTCCTTTTGGTCGGCAGCGGTTTTCCCATGGATACTATTTTGCACAGTCTCTTTCTTATTGTTGATTCATGAACATTGACCTTAGCTGAGGCAAATGAGGCAAAGTTAGCCTTGCCAGTTCAACGTGAAACAGCTAACACGACAACAACCTATAAAGATAATACCAAAGGGCTCCAACAACTGGATTTGTTTTCAATCAATCAATCAAGCCTTTATTTGTCACATGCAATGTTACACATACATGTTACCTGCAGAACAGAAAAATATTGTATATAGGACTGGCTAAAAATAATGAAACATATTTGTAGAAGACGTAGTGCTGAAAGGTTCAACATAGACACTGCTGCAACAAAAAAAAAATTATTTTATCTGAATTATCTTGCTTTTATAATCTGAATAAGTCATATTACAATTTAGATTAAAACTTGAATCAATGCATAGCTCTAACTCCTAAATTTTTATTTAGTTTCATAAGTAATAAGAGTAATTGTGAAGAAAATCATAGATGACAAACTGTGAATCTTCTGTGAATGAGATTTCTTGTAGCAATCTATAGTTTCATACTTCCTATATTTATGGTGCAGTTGCCTCTTCATATGATTTTATTTGTCTTGTTTCTTTTTTGGGTAGCTTTAATGTTTCACGCTAAAGTTGTGTTCACCTAATATAACGTAAACCATAGAGCAGTTACATTGCCCTACAATACATGCACAGTACATTTTTCCCCATTGTGAGAAAGTGAGTTTTCTTATTATTTGGCATTATCACTGCTTCAGGAACAGGAACACTTGAATAAATTATTGCTAAGATTTGCTCTAAAACATATTTTTAGGTTCCTCCTATGACTGCAACCATGCAGAATTTTAAAACAGCATGGTTATAATTTGTCACATAGGCATTTGTGTCACAGTCTGTCTCTGAAACAAAACCTTTCATCATGAGGAAAATTCAGTTACTGTTAGCCGTGAATACACTAAACCACTTTTACAAGTTTTTGCTTTGTTTTTAAAAAAGAATGATCACAAATTCAAGATAAAATGTATATTTATTTTCCATCTATACCCAATGAACAGTATTACCCACAACCAGTAGATCAATGTAATGGGTGTCTAAAATAACGCATTTTTGCCAGTTAATTAGGCTAAGCACTCAAAACACTAACTAGTGTAACTAGACATTATGGTGAGACATTGTAAAATAAGCAAAGGAAGTACTAGAATGAATCCAATGAATATTTTGGCAAAAGTCAAACAAGTTTAATCAAATTGTTTCACTTCCTGTGATAGAGGTATGTCTTAGATGTGATCAAGATTTCAAAGACAAAATGGATCAATAGGACACATATGTCACAGTGTTTGCATTATGGATGTATGGATTAAAATTACTGATCAGTTATCTTTTGATTATCAGTTTCTATTATTAAAAAACACAATTAAACATCAATTAAAATTATCGGAAAATATGCCACTTACTGCTAACTGACTAAATCATCCTTTTCTAAATCAGAGCTCTATTAGATTATGCAGCTATACACATTAAACAGTTAGTTGTGACATCTCATCACATCACACCAGCCTGGACCTGTTCATTGCTAAAAAACACCGGGTTTTCAAAGGTAGTTAACTTTTCAGAGATGGACTGGCAGATACCAGACTTCTTCAAGAGGAAGATGACGATGACTATCCCTATGGCAGTCACAGTAATGCCCAGCATAACCTTCAAAACCATGTGGCCATTGGCTTTAGGATCCTCTGTAGAAGAACTTGCTGTATAGATTGAGCACATAGATTAGTGGAACTAAATTATAAATGTGAGACAAATATTAAAAAAAAGACACAACTTACCACTTGTTACTGGTGCTTGTGGTAATACTAGAAAGAAGATTTTAAAAAAGGTAAAATTTCTGTGTCACTGCAGGGACTGGTACTGTAATGCTAAATCAATTGAAACATGTTGTTAAGTGTATGTATTGCACATTTGTGCTATTAGAAAAACATTTTTTATTTCTGGACTTACCCTTAGGTGTTTTACAAATAAATCCCTTGCTATTATATATCCCGCCTGCTGTCCAACTCCCATCTAGAGATGCAATTGCTCCATAGGTTCCCATGCCGTCAGGCTCATTTGGACCCCAGTTAATGTAGTCCACAGCTGTTTTATCCAACCATTTCCACAAGCCTAGAAACAAATAGAATTTCTCTTTTGCTCTAGTTCAGTAGCAAGAGAACTTATAATTTAAAATTAGTACTTTATTTTTACTCTTTGCAATAGGAAAAATCCATGAAGGGGAATAACTTGAAAAGTTAATTCGCCACTTCAGAGCAGTAGAAGTGACTGAAAACACAACACTAGCACCTTAATGCTCAACTACCATATATTCATAGTTGTGTGTTTTCGGCAGTTTTCTTTTTTTTCCTCCTGAAAACTGCTGTGTTCTGCAGCTGTAAATAACACAATAAAACAGTGTTGGGGCCAAGTAATGAAAAAAAGTTATAAGAAAAGTTGGTTCAAAGTAAAGCTAGTGCAGAATTGCCTGGCTTTACTTGCGTTCTTCTTAATGGCCAACAGGTGGCGAGTCATCAGGTAGCCAAAAGAAGTGTGGACGTCTAGAAGTCTGAAGTAATCACAATCTCAATTGTTAGTTTCATATCTTTCCAAATGCAACATGAAACATTAATCATTTGGGGAAATTTGATCTCTGGGGATCTGTCCAAACGCTGGTCTACCTTGTGATTAACAAGTCACTGCAGTAAGAGAGTCCAGGAAAATCACTTTCTCAATCACAGCAACCTGTCACTCATCACATTTTATATCAAAACACTAAGATTGTGTCAATTAAAACGCTCAGCTTGAAGCTTCAGCATGGGACCTAACCAGCTATTTTATGTCACGGTAACATTTGCAGCGTTTATTTCATTTTATGTGTTAAGTTTTTATTTATCTTCAAGTATACATTATTGTTTTTCCATGAAAGAGTGGAAAACGTGACTGTACCTTTGTGAGTCTGATACATGCCGATCCAGAAAAAGCGTTGGCTATCTTTAAATACTAGCACGTTGTTAAAAATGAATCTTTGCTCAGCAGGATTTTCAATGCTGGTTAGAGTTCCACCTTGACCAACAAAAGATAAACAAATTGTTAAATCCAAACACAGCTGATGGACTGGGAATTTGCATTAGACCATTCTCAGATCCTTACCATATCTTATACATTGTGCAGATGCACCTCCCCAATCAAAAATTCCTTTGACAAAGAGGTAACAATAACCCTTGAAGGGTACCCAGGTATAACCAGTTCTTGGTGCTGGGTCTTCAGGGCAATTTCCTGGAAAACTGACTGATTCTGTTGACTCTGTTGGTGGCACATCTGTGAATTCAAAAGTAGCCAGATATATAGATTAAATCCAATGAGCATTCAATTATCTTTACTTGGTACTGATACACAATAAACAAATTATGTCAGATCTAAAAAAAGGAAATAAAAAACATAGTTCATAATGCTAAACCAGAAATGTAGGATTGCTTTATCAGATTTTACATGAGACCTACCTGTAGACTTCATACAAACACTGGCCATGTTGCGAGCGCAATCAGCAGTCTTCCATTTTCCATTTTCATTTTTCACATACACACAAGATTGTTCCATTTTTGGTTCAAATTGATCCCAATTGGAAAAGGTCATTTCCCAGCCTTCAATAGATCTGAAATATCCAGTCTGAAGGAAAAGGATGAAGATGATATATAAAATCAGGGACATTAGCAAAACTTAAAAATAATTACCATACCCATGGTTTTACCCAAACATTTACATTAGTAAAGTTACAAGTAGATTAGGTGAAACAATTTATGTGCTATACCTGCTTTTTGTTCAGTCCAATCCACAAAGGACCTTCCAATTCCAAAGCCATCAGCTCAACATAGACCTGTGACCACTCATTTCGCAGGCTAGCCAGGTTAGCGCCATCAAGCTCACAGTACTTTTTGGCTGAATCCCAGTTCATTTTCTGAGTGACAACTGTGATTGAGTCATTAAGTATTTTCACATAGCCATTGTTAGCTGTTGGTTCAGGGGAGTCTGGGAGAGATGGATCTGTGTATGGTAAAAATAAATAAAATAAGTAAATAAACTGAATTAAATTTTAATTTGCTTCACCTATGTTTGAAAGCTAGAATAATGTTCTGCTTCCAAGAAGAAATTACTTATTTGCCCAATTGTGACACTCTTCAGTTGGAATAAGGCTAGATTTAAAAACAACAACAACAACAACAACAAAAACTGAGGAGCACTAGGAAATAATAAATTCAAGACAAATAATACAGATCATGAACTTAAATCATCTCTTAAATCCAAAATAAAAACTCAAAATGCTGATTTAAAGACCCAGGACCATGTTACAAAATGCACTGAACGTCAGTCAAACATTTTTAGACATTTTTTTCCAAATAATATACTAACCTCTGTGTTCTAATGCTATATACACTCTCATGGCAGCAATACAATACATTCTTGAACATGACAATTAGCTCATTGTACTCAGTTGGCCTCCACAGTCACCAGATCTAAACCCAATAGAGCACCTTAGGGATATGTTGGAACAGGACTCCTATATCATGGAGCTACAGCATTTATCTAATACACTACATTATAAAAATACAAATAAATAAATATAAAAAACAAGCATTTAAAAATCTTGGCTCACCAAGATTACGAAGACAGACATATCCATTTTTGTCACTGCAGGACCTTTGGACCCATTTCCCAATACCAATGGCACGATCAGTTGTCATCACAGCACATCCTTTCTGGTGAGACAGACAGAAAAAATAGAAATAAAGAAACTAAGGTTATATTTGGATCTGTTTTGCTGGGGTTACTTTCCATATTTATGTTTTTTGTCTATTGCCAATACACAACTGTGAACAATTTCTTTAATTCATTATTAACCCTTACATACTTTTCAGGTCAAATTTGACCTGTTTTGACATTTGACAGAAGAAATGTCCTAAATGTCATTCACCTTGTTGTTCCCCTACAGAGAAAGGCGCCTGCTGGTCAATAAAGGATTAAGGTGGACTCTCCAAACAGTGTACTAGCAAAACAGCATGCGCATATATAAAAATTCCCCTCTCGCCCCTGCAGGGGGTCTTTATCCTTCAAGCTCAGGTCTTCTACCAAAGGCCTGGGACCTTGAGGGTCCTGCACAGTATCTTTGCTGTTCCTAGGACTGCGTTGTTCTGGACTGAGATCTCAGATGTTGTTCCTGGGATCTGAGGCACATACTTGCCCAGTTTGGGGGTCACTGCCTCGGGTGCCCTCGTTACCGCTAGGACCACTGTTGCCTTCACCCTCCACATCTTCACTATCTCCTCTCTCAGCCCTTGTCTCAGTGCATCTATCACTATGGCTGTCTTCCACTGTTTGTCCACAATACTATGGCTGGTTGGTTAGCCATCTCCAGTTTGTCTGTCTGTATCTGGAAGTCCCACTTGCACCCTGCTGTTGTGTGATGGATTGCTCATCCATTCCAGATAGACTATTTATCATGCTAAAGTTCTGTGTTCAAGCTGTGTTCAAAATTTGTTCTAAACTCTTATTATGATGGAATTCTTGGCCTGGATCAAGATATAGAATACAAATAGTATGTAAGGGTACATAATATTAACTGATTTTATTGGCATAAGGAGAGTAGTTACCCTGGCATCTGTTGAGAAAGAACCGAGAAAATCTCTCTGCAATGAAAATTAGGATATGAATTAGAGCGATATTTGAATATAAGGAGAAAGTATATTACATATAATGACAATTAAATAAAAATCTCAATGTATCATGTGCTAGAATCATTAGCTACACCTGCCCTTTCTCTGAGTTCTAACAAATTAAGTGTTATTGCACCTTCCAGTTAAATAATCAAGTACCTCATCCTCATCATCCATAAAATGCATCCAGTGCCCAGTCATCTGCAATGGAAGAATTTCATGTTATCAGTACATTGAGGCATGCTTAATATTAAATCCTAATGTAAATTACACAAAAAAGCTTTTGCACACAAATTACGATGACCACTCACAGAACGCCAGTTGGTGTACCGCACTGGTTGTCCATCAGTCCAGTAAAATGAATAACCAAGCAGATAATGTAAACCGATCCAGAGGTCTGTAGTAGGCGCGTCCAACATTTTAGAAGTCAAAAACACTAGAAATAATATAAAAAACAGACATTGTTTTGTGTTTGTCACAAATATATGCTTATTTTGAATTTCATGTTAGCAATACAAATTAAGAAAATGGTAGGACAGTGTATTGTTTAGCACTCTGTGTCATCATTTACATTTAAAGTTTTACATCATGGAGCCCTGCTCTCAAAAACTGACATAGATGTAACACTGCCTGTGTAGCTGTATTTAAGAAATAAGTGCTTAAAGTTAAACTTTAAAAACACGTTTACTGCCATCTTCTGACAGTATGGAACGTTACACCACCAGTTTGGTTGGTTGGTTGTGGTCAATAGACTTACATTAGTTTATGTTAGCTAACTAGTAACAGAACCAGTAATTCAAGAGAAAATAAAACTAAAAATCAGTTTAAGGGGATCACTTTTGTGCTGTCCCTGGATGCAACAAGGAGTTTTATGTTAAGAAACCGAGGATATACTGTCTACTTTTACTCTCTATTTTGTTAGCAGTAAAAGGCTGTACGTTGTTTGGCTAGCTGTACTGAAGCAGGAAAATCCACCTGTTAGCTGTAATGTTCAGGCTTGTAAAGCACTTTATGAATGAGGACAGGATGGAGGACAGTCTCTGTGATTCCGGTGACAGGTGGATCACCAGACCAACAAACTGGAGTCAGTAAATTATTTTTCCTTGTCTGGCCGAGTGTACCCAGTGGCGCAGTAAGCTGATGTGATTTTATGCAATAAAATAGCCTCTTGTCCCACACACATCTAGACAGTTTACATCACAGGTTACTACATGCACATCACACAAAAGCATAACTATGTTTCTTATTGAAGCACAGTTGGGAAACCCATCAGCATGTCTGCAGGAAAAATAGGTCAATGTATGCGATTAAAAAAACAACACAAAAAAAAAAAAAACTGAGGGGATCAGAAGAAGAGATGCCACACTTTATGGACACACTTTCACGTGTCCACCACATATTTTTCCTGGTAACATAAAATAGATCTTTCTATTAGTATAACTGAGCATAAAAACACAAATAATGAATGGGTCCAGACTTTTGGACCCCTTTGTTATAAAAGAGAATGTAAAATATGAAAAGGACAAACCTTGCACATGCTTTGAGAGAATGGAGGCCAGATTTCCTCCTTTGTTTTTGCATTGTGTTCTTGCTCTTTCCCACGTCTCCAACTCCCTGCTAATGATGCTATAACACTGTAGATGAAAAACGATCAGCTTATGATACTTTGGATTTGCTCATTCTTATGCAAAACCGTACGTTTTCAAAATGCAGTGTTATAACGCACTGATGAGTTATATCACATTTCTTTAAACAAGTATAAGACAATATTTGGGAGTGACTCTGACCTTTGAATTAAATTTTGTCCAGTCCTGTGGGCAGCCACCCTTTGGAAGAACAGTTGGTACCACTGAAATGTGCTCGGGCATTGAGCTATTGCGTTTACAAATGAAGGAAAGCTGAAATCCACAGTTATAATCATGCCAGAACCCTGTGAGCCGATTCCAAATATAAAATATTTTTTGTAATTGAAAAAATAAATGTGCAAATAATGGACTTCATCAGTGTTTTATAATCCTGTTAATATTTGGATGAAAGTTACTGAGAATTTATCAACTTACTCACCCCTAGAGGGAGTAATGGCAACACAATTCTCGTCATTGTTCCGGAAGTCGGGCTGATTTTCACTCCATGCTTGAAAGACGACTGGAGAATCATCCATCCAGCTTTTTGAAACATAGTGCCAAATCACTTGTCATTAGGATGACCAGTCTAAACTATAAGATTTATCAAAAAAGTAAACTTCTAGTTTAGTTTTAAATGTAATCCTAAAAGTAAAAAGGGTTTCCATATCATGAATTCAGTATTCCAATCATGTAATGGCTGCTTCCATCAGGATAATGAGCCATGTCACAAAGCTCAAATCATCTCAAGCTGGTTTCTTGAACATGAAAATGAGTTCACTGTATTCAAATGGCCTCCGCTGTCACCAGCTCTTAATCCAATAGAGCACTTTGGGATGTGGTTGAACCAGCGTCATGGATGAACAGCTGACAAATGTGCATCAAATGTGTGATGCAATGATGTTAAAATGTATCAAAATCTCTGAGGAATGTTTTCAGTAGGGCTGGGTATCGTCACTGATTTCTATAATCAATTCGATCTACGATTCGATTCGATTCGATTCGATTCGATTTTGACTCAGACAGTCAGAAATATTATCATTCTGATCATTTATCAGTACTGATACATGTGAGACTTCACCAGGGGTGTAAGTATGTGCCTTTGTGTCAAAGTATCTGAGGATAAAACACAGAAAAACATGAAGGAGATTTTCCTGGCCTGGCTTTTTATAGCAGATAACCTTAAAAATATTCTGTAGTAGAACAAAAACGGAAGAAAACCATGAATCAACATATGAACATTACCTGATGCTGCTGAAATGAAGCAGACACAGCTAAGCATTTTGTCATAATTTTAAAAAGTTTACATTTCTTCGGTATTGAACAGCAGAAATGAGGCTTTCTTGTCGGAAGTCATTAACAAAAAACAAAAAAAAACAGCGGCCGACAGCGCTGTACACAACGGCAGACTTGTGGGTAATAAGCAAGTGAATAATGCAGAAAATGGAGATTTTTAGATGGGAAACAGTACTTAAAGTACACTGAGAGAGAGAGAGCTGTGCAGGAAGTGTGATTTTATTGTGTTGGAAGCAAAACAGGTTTGCCCTTACACAGGGACGGACGACTGAACAGGCCCCTTGGACCCTCCAGCAGGAACAGAGGACAGCTGGAGCCGTTCCTCGGACCCTCCAGCAGAGGCAGACAAAGGCTGGCGCGGTTCTCCAGAACCCCCAGCGGGAACAGACAAAGGCTGGACGGGCCCCTCAGACCCTCCAGCAGATGCAGACACAGGGGCAGCAGGTACCGAGAGCCTTGGCTGAACAGATGGCTGAGCTAAGGGCAGAGCTAAGGGCGGCAACACAGGAGACAGAGCTATGGACGGAGCAGGTAACTGAGCTTGCCGGACGGAGCAGGTAACTGAGCTTGCCGGACTACAGGCCGTACTAGGGGTTGAGCTGCTGACTGGGCAGGTAACAAATTGCAGACTGAGCTACAGGCTGGGCAGCTGGTGGTTGAGGTGGAAGTGGAGCAGGTGGTGGAGTAGATGACTGGGAATACTGAGCGGCGAGGGCTACGAGGAGGGCAGCTGAATCTTCCTTGCCCGGACCGCCCATGCCAAACAGTTCAAAGCAAGACCTTTCTCTCAGAGCCATTATTATTTGTTTTAATCTTTTAATGTCCAAAAAACTGACAGTGGAGGTAGTGGATGACAAGAAGTGATCAAAAAACACTACCTGTTGAAGCCTCTTAGAATGATCCACAGCGTGGATTATGCCCTGGCAGTAATTCCACAGCTGCTCTAGCCATTCCTTCTCTGAGGCAAAATGTGAGTCCGCTGGGTCCATTTTGTGTTCGCATCGTTCTGTCATGGTGTGCTGTGTTCAGGCAGGAGAAGAGGACCCAAACGCTGGACTCACAGTGAACGAAAAGAGGCAGCTTTATTGCGCTGTGGCAGAAAATCCAAATATAAACTTACCAGAACAAACCTAAACTAGAAACAAAAAACCAATAATAAAAAACTAGGAAAACCTGAAGATGAGCAACTGGGAGCACGGAAGAAACGATTTTCCGAATAAAATCGATTCTAGCTTTAATAACGCGATTTCGATTCATTAAAATCCTGAATCGATTTTTAAATATAAATTTTTTTTTCCCAAAATGCCAGAATCTCAGGTTAAACCTCACAAAATTTCAACAACCACCAAACAGCTAAAACAGTAAATGAGAGCAGGTACACAGATTCTGCACAAAGACCTAAACACAAAGAGCGGACCCGCCGACGCATCAGAATCAGTGTGATGTCGGCTTTCTCACCCGACGGCACGTACGCGGACACATCGTCAGGGCTGAAAGCCGACAGCTCACAGATTCTGATGCGTGAGGTCCGCGCTTTGTGTTTACGTCTTTTTTGCGCTAGATTCTGAAGCTGCAGGTTTTGTCTCTCTCCAACCAAAATTGATTGAACCAGCAGCAAAAGAAGATCCAAACTAAGCTTCACATTTCGCTTTACATAAACATCGTCATGAATTCCCTCTTACTTTTGCTGTTTTGCTTCCACCACGATAAAATGACATTTCATGCACAGCTCTCTCTCTCTCAGTGTACTTCAAGAACAGTTTCCCATCAAAAAATGCTGTTCAATACTGAAGAAATGTAAACTTTTTAAAATTATAATTGCAAAATGCTTAGCCGTGTCTCTAATTAAACCTCTGTAAACTCTGCTTCACTTCAGCAGTATCAGGTACATCAACATTATAATGTTTATATGTTGATTCATGGTTTTCTTCCGTTTTTGTTCTACTGCAGAATATTTTTAAGGCGGTTATCTGCTATAAAAAGCCAGGCCAGGAAAATCTCCTTCATGTTTTTCTGAATCACTACT
>VUQG01020180.1:0-12623 GCA_015106755.1 Etia nguti
CCAAATCACAACAACAGTCACCTCAAGGCACTTTATATTGTAAGGTAGACCCTACAATAATACATACAGAGAAAAATCCAACAATCATATGACCCCCTTTGAGCAAGCACTTTGGCGACAGTGGGAAGGAAAAACTCCATTTTAACAGGAAGTGATAATATATGGTATCACAATGGTAACATGACCAAATTAATATTATCCTTAAATGACTGTGAAAAGAAAATGATCCCTTCACTCTGCAGGCCTCTGAAGCTCTGCCATTGTTTTAGTCCTTTCAGCTAATTATGTTGGTCCTTGGTCCTGTTCACTCTCTGCCCCGTCACATCTAGTAGACAGAAAAAGTTAGCTCATGAATGCAGGGAAACATTTATTCTAACAAACGAGTTAATATTCCCAAGTAGCCAAAACAAATTTACTTCACTTCAGCTTTCAACAAATCCTCTTTAACAAGACATTCCATTTTAGAGTGAAATGTTTTTACTGAAAGCACTTTAGCCACTTCAGATTCAAAAGAACGCTTCCTACGGTTGAGGTCATGGTTATTTTTCTGCTTTCGTAAACGCCATAAAATGCTCAATCAAAGTGAGAGTTTCTGTTCGCTGCATGAGAACTCCAACTACACACTCAGTGAGGAATCATTCTTGACCTTCTTCGCGTGACCCCCGCCTCTGTCCCTGACACGAGTAAGCAGAGAGCTTTGACATTTACTGCTCTTTGTCAATAGGTCATGATGAAAGCACAGACGCACAAAGGCTGCTTTGCATAGACATTTATTGATCTGACTGTCTTGCGGTTAGCTGTACAGATAGGCGCAGGAGGAGGAAAAGGCTGAGCTGTTTTCCAGGAAGTACAACAAAGGCTGTTTTTGTGAGGCGCTCTTGTGTGCCCATCCATCTACTGCTGTCTGTTCAACTCGGTAAAGATGGCAGAGTAATTCACTTAGCTTGCACTGTGCATGGCTATTATCTCTGGATGGTGTGTCTGTCTGCGGGTGTTCTGCTGTGATATCGTTACACCACTCACTTAAGTATATATCACAACTGATTGATATTGCTGTCTGGCAATAATTGCTAAATTGCTGACCTTTTAGGGATGTTTTGCTGTGCAGTCTTTACTCTGCACAAATGCTCTCTCAATTAATCACATGTTTTTCAGTTTAGCATTGAAGTTGAAGCTATTACAGCTGTACAGATGTTCTTTTTACATCCGGTATACATCAGATCCAACAGTCCAGCGTTCTGCTAATACCGCGTCCTGGGATTCATGTCGATGTTACATTGGCAAGAGATTCAGACGTCAAATTATTCACATCAAAAGAATTCACTACCATCTTTCTGGTGAGATAAACTACAAGATGTCTCCATCTTGTAGTTGGAGACTGGTTCTTCCGGAGGTTTCTTTCTGTTAAAAGGGAGTTTTTCATTCCCTCTGTCGCCAAAGTGCTTACTCATAGGGGGTCATATGATTGTTGGGTTTTTCTCTGTATATATTGTTGTAGGGTCTGTCTTACAATATAAAGCACCTTGAGACAACTGTTGTTGTGATTTGGCACTGTATAAATAAAATTGAATTGAACTGAATCCAGAAGTCCTGTGTCCATACCTCGACGAGTCAAAATTGTTTTCACAGCATTCGGGGAACTAAACGATATTTTGCATCTGGTTTTAATGTTGTGTTGTATCACCCAAAGAAGTGTTTAATGCTACAGTCAAACACTTCTGCTTTTTTTTTCACTAGCAAAATGAGATGAAATCCATCTCCTTTTTATTAGTTTCTTTCATAACATCACTGCAGTCAGCAGTTCTTTCATGATAGGTGTCCTTTTTTCATTTTCATCTTGTCCTTTGTAAAAATGTAATCAAAAGTATTTTTCTTAAATGACAAAGACAAAAATAAATTAGAAAAAAAATATGAAAAAGAAATTTACAAAAGCTCAGTAAAACAGGAATGAAATGTATAACTTCTTGAAAAACAGGTGAAAGAAAGGCAAAATCAAGCAGAGAAGCTTAAAGCGAGAGGGCTTGGACAGTATAGAAAGCATAGAAGACATTAAGGACTGTGTAAAATAACAACATAAATAAAAGAAATTTAAGCTAATGATAGAACAGCCAAATAAATGATTACACTTTGCTACCCCTTCCTAGATGGCAGCAAAAATCCTAGTTCGATAGGATAATTTTTACCATTGCAGTATACACTCACGGGTGACAATGTGGTGTTATAGCAAGAAGGTGCTGGGATTGAATCCCTTCTGCTGGAAGTTTGCATGTTAGTTTCATGTCTGCATGGGGCTCTCTCCAGACACTCTAGCTTCCCCTCAGAGTCCAAAGACACAACTCTTAGGTTTATTAATTCTAAATTGGCCTTAGGTATGAATCGTCTCCCTCTGTATTAGCCTCTGTGTTAGTTTTTTAGATCTCAATTGTGCTAATCTCAGAAGTTAAACAGATTCAGTATTTTTAAGGCAAAACAAACATTAGAACAAACAGATTCTGTCCTTGTGAGGGACCAAGCAGCAAAGGCATAGAGGACATGGGAAAAATGTCATCAAAAATGGGCTTCTTTCATTTTAACCCCCCAAAAAGTTCAAAAAGACAAAGTTCAAAATATAATTAGTGAGCCTTGGTCAACTAAATGTAACTCTACTCAAACAGTAACTTCCAGAAAACTTCCCCAAACAAAGTAGACACAACTTAGCTCACAAACTGGCCTAAGCACAAACACACAGGAGGGTAACCTTTATAGTGGTTTGGTCAAACCATTTACACACAATAGGGGTAAACTAAAACAAACACCATTACTAGCTAAGTGCAAAATAACAGAACTAAACCTAAAAAAAACCCCATTTCTGACAAGCAGTTGGTTGGTCTAGCTGAGCAGACCTTGGCACGCCTTTTGCCCAGACAGGAAACAGCCACCTCCCCAAACCAGGTAACTCAAAGAGAGAAAAATGTAATTAATATAACAGAAAGGATTTTTTGAAAAACCACACAGTGTTTTTATGTGTGTGCTTCATAATATCACTGTTAGGTTCAAATAAAGATATTACTGAATTATTTTACTGAAATAACTGCAAACCAAACTGGTGAATGAATGGACTGATTTTAACCAAGTGTGGCTGATGCCATCACAGTCCTTTAAAAAGCTACGCCCATAATTTAAACAATGTGTTTTGGCTGTGAGGTTGGTAAGTTAAAGGAAATGTGTAAAGAAAGAATAACTAACACCGTGCAATATTCCTTTTTAACAAGTAAAAGTTTAATCTTTACTCAAATCATTTTTGTACAGATATGAATATAAAAAACAACAACAAAAACAAAAAACCAGCTGTCACTCAGGGCAATTTTCAGTGTTTTGTTTTATAAAGAGGCTTCACAATAACTGTGAACCATTTCAAGCCTGGCTGATAAAAACTGTAACTCAAATTAAAGCGCCATGTGAAATGTGCCAGCGTGTGTCTTGGCACTGCTTTTATTAGCACCAGCATACTAAACCCACCTTCAGCTAATTACGCAGTCGCACACATGCACACTCATATAGTACACTATAGAAAGAAACACACAAACCATAAGGGATTATTACACCTGCAGGGTAACAGTTGGTTCAAGAAAGGTACATCAACAAGTCATAAGACCAGCAGATGAGGAAATTTCTTTTTGCATTATGTACTGAAACCATTCCTGCAAATAGGTTTAAAAGAGAATTTTCCAGTGCAACAATGCTGGTAAATGTCCTTGGAGCTGAGCTGTGTATTTAGCAGTTGACTGAAACCTCCCAGAAAGTAAAATTCAGCTGTGCGGAATGAAAGAGAGAAAATGTTCCGCTTTTATTTTATTTAGGCCTTATGTCGGGCTTATGCGTGACACGGTAAGGTCATGGTGATCTGTGCACACAAGACGAACGTTTTCAATTTCTCCTTTATCTATGTTGTTTTCGTTTAGAAGAAGGGGAAAAAAAACTTTTTGAAAATGGCTGAATTTCTCCTGCCGATGACTCCCTCAGTCACCTTGCTGTTATGCTGGTCATCACTGAAATCAATAGATAAGAGCAGAAAGCTGTGTTTGTTCGCTGAAAGGCTTCCGTGCAGCTAGGTTACAGCAATTTTTGAAACGCTGTTAGAGGCAGATCAGAGACAGGAAAGGTGCTGGAGATGAAAAAACTCATTACTAGAGGCAGGAAGGAGCAAATTGGTGTGACAAAAACAAAAATAATTCCACATTTGCAGGATATTAAATGCTATGCGTGCTTGGTTTGTGTTTCTTTCAATGTCATTATTCTCTAACACCCTCAGACATACTCAGTGATGTTTTTCATTTAAACCCTAATCAGACTTTCAGTGCACTCCATATACTTCCAGCGCTGTGGTATCTTTTTTCCGCTCGTATTTCTTTTTTAACTGTGGCAGGATATGAGAAATTTGATGTATAGTTTCATCCTCCTTTGCTGTGCTGAAAATGTGACTCGCTGACATGTTTCTTCAACCTCAGGATCTTTCTCTGAGCACTCACTGCCTGTACTCGATACCGCGTGCTGTTGTAACTCTGTTGAAGTTTAAGGTTTAGAAGGAGAATGATAAAAAAAAAAAAAAAATCTATGTAGTGGTTGAAAAAACATAAACTTTGATGAAAAAAGACACTGAGCGGATCAGCTGAAATATGAATATTTGCCTTTGTAAGTGAAATTATGTCTGTATGCAAATATAGCTACAGGCAGCAGGTGGTTAGTTTAGCATAGCATTAAAAAAACAAACAAAAAGCCTGATTTGTGGTTTTACGGGGAGTCACGTTTATGACTTTTTTGGCTGGTAAATTTCTTTTTTATTTTCCAGCTATGCTAATCTAAATATTGGCTTACTTTTACTCTTCTTTTTTTGTGCCAGTTAGGCTACGCCCACACATACACAGTCATTTTTGCCTGTAGTTTGCGTGAAAGACACCAACTCCTTTGCAAACACTTGACGCAGACTGGAAATGGAGACCTTCAAAGTAAAAGCTGGACCTTTTTAAAGATGTTTGCTGCACGTTCACTTAGTGAACGTCAGAAATTAGTGTGGTTTCAGTTTTCTTATCTACCTCTTGGAAAAAAGGAGCCTGGTTCTGAATGCTGTTGGGTACCTCCTCCTGTCATGTGTCCAATATTGTTGGGTCTTGAGCTAGTGCGATGTGCATGCCGAGCACCTCGTCTAATGTGTCTCTTAATCTGTCTCTGCAGGAATTTCTACTACATCACTATGCTACGTGACCCTGTGTCACGCTACCTCAGTGAGTGGAAGCACGTGCAGCGTGGGGCTACCTGGAAAACTGCCCTCCACATGTGTGACGGCCGCCCTCCCACTCAGGACGAGCTTCCTGCCTGTTACAGCGGTGAAGACTGGACAGGGGTGCCTCTTCCTGACTTCATGAACTGCCCTTCTAACCTTGCTAACAACCGGCAGGTCCGCATGCTGGCAGACCTGAGCCTGGTGGGATGCTACAACATGTCGTCCATGAGCGAGCTGGAGAGAGGCCGCGTGCTGCTCGCCAGCGCCAAGTCCAACCTACGCAACATGGCCTTCTTTGGCCTGACAGAGTTTCAGCGCAAGACGCAGTATCTGTTTGAACGGACGTTTGGCCTGCGTTTCATCCGGCCCTTCACACAGATCAACAGCACGCGAGCCGCTAGCGTGGGAATCAGCGAGAAGGTGCGGTGGCGCATCGAAGGGCTCAACGCCCTCGACGTGGAGCTTTACGAGTACGCCAAGGAGCTGTTCCTGCGGCGCTACCAGTATAACCGCCAGAGGCAACACCAGGAGGAGCGGCTGAGGAGACGGCAGGAGAGGCAGCGGAGACAGCGGCTGCACAGGACCTATTTGGCTGAACTGTGGAGACTGGGAATAGGAGGAGGAGGAGCGGCAGAGGAGGCGGAAGAGGAGGAGGCAGAGGTGAAGGTGCTAGAGGAGGTAGCCACCACGGAGGACTATGGCAGCCAGGTTGTGCGGTGGTGAGGAGGACACGGGAACTGCAAACACCTCATCGGTGACTGACAGCTGGTTGATTCATTGTGCTTTACTCTCCTCCCTCCGTCTCCCTCCGTCTCGCCTCTGCTGTGAATCTGCCAAAACCTCCTGCCCTCCCAGCCTCATAGCGCTTTGTCAGACTGCCGAACGGTGTCTTAATATTTATGATGGATGTATTTCTCACGGCGACATTTTGTATTTACATTTTTTTCTTATGGCTATTTTTGGCACTGCAGTTGTGAAATTGATTTATTTATTCATTAGCAAGTGCTCTGAGTGTTCTCAAAGCAGCAAAAATGTTTCTTAAACCATCATTAGAAGAACTAAGTGAAAAACAAGTGCTTCATTAAGGAGGCCCATTTTAGTACATTTCAAACTGGTGACTGCCTTGTGGTGAAGGATCCTCAGTGTCATGTGTGTGATCTCGCGCTGTGTTGATCAGTGAAATCTTGTAGTTACTCTGTGGTGTTTGGCTTCATAAGAATATCAAAGCACAAACCTGGCAGTAGTCTGCAGTGTGTTTTCTTCTTTCCGACTGATTAAGCTGCAATATAAGAGAAACAGTCAAAGCAATTTCTTGCAGGAAATGTGTTCAATAAAAATATGCAGCAGCCAGTGATGTTAATTTGTACCTGATGGACTCTGTTATGCATGTGTACATGCAAGTGTTCTTGCCTTGCTCCTTTTTTTCACAGCATGTTCTCACCATAAAAATCTGAAATCTTCCCTCGGTGTGCCGACTTCTTCCACAACCATGCACGCACAGATACAGTGACGCACGCTGATGAAGCTTTTTCTCAAGGAGAAGAGGAGAGCTGTGGGCCTGACAGACAGGCTGTCAGAGCCAATTTCAGCACTCTTACATCACAGAGAAAGAACATTGGTATTTCCACCATTAGACCATTGATTATGGGGCTCTTTGCTTCCAGATTGATCATTTAAAGTTCAATTGACCATGACTCCGGCACAGCACAAAGTAACAAAAATCCAGCAGCTAGCTGAACACATTTTCCTCCCTAATTTGACAAACATGTAGCTCTGCTGAAGTTCCATTTACACTGCAGTAGAAAAACGATCCATTCCAACAGCCCTTTGAGGTGGGACCATTGCTTAAAATTAACATCCTTATGGAAAAATTGTAGCCGTGGCTTGCTGACTGCTCCATGCAGGTGTTTTGTCCATGAGAATGAGGAGAAAATCACTCAGGAGACAGAAAAGGAAATGCCGTAGACAAAAATAGCCTCTTTATTCCCAGCTGTAGCCTCAATTCTACTTGCACAGCTTGTATGAGAGCAAAACAAAACAAAAAAACATATTAGTAATACAGGCCCCCCCCCCCCGTATAAAAGCAAAGGACTGATGGCTTCCTTAACATATAACATTTGTAAATGTAATCTCAGATATAAACCAGGAAAGGGAACAACAGCAGAATAACACACTATAACCAGGAAGAAGCAGCAATAGACAAATGATGTAAAAGCTTCCTTAATCTTTTGAGGATGTCTTTGGGTTGACAGTATGAATTTGTTCCAGGACTTCTGGGTGAATGTTTGTGTATTCTCACACGTTTTTGTGCTTTGGTTTGACTTAGTATTATCAGCCTCTTTGAAGATCCCAAGTCTTTGGCTCTTGCTCTTAGAGCACGTAGGGTTGAGGAATGAGAAAATGCGCAGCCTGTCTTGTTAGCTCCTAGGGAAGGTGAACGCATCTGCACAGAGAACTCTGCTAAGTGCTCAGATATCTCAGAGTCTTTCACAGATCACTGACTGGAGGAGGTGTTGTCGGGCTATATAATCGTTTTATAGCACTGTTGGGAAAATGCAACAAAGCAGGATGACTAATGCAGTCTTTTTAGGGCCAGCAATTAAAACATTTCTGACCATTTCCAATGTGAAGCAAAGAGAAACCTCAAAGAAAAAAGCGGTAGAGCTAGATGGTGGAGGTGAATTAAAACAGGTGACAATTTGCTGATTCTAAATTATATTTGACGACTCTTGTTGGAAACTTCACACACTGAATACATTTATTTATTCTGGTTAGTTTTTTATTTAAATTTTGCTTATCTTGTCAAAAAGCATTATTGCTCACATGACTGAACATTATTCATACTGAGACCTTCAACAGCTACATCATGAAATTAATATTTCACCAGCCTGTTACTCTCACCAGATTTGGATATAAACATCGCTGTCTCTTAATGTGCTTTAAATAACAAAGTAGCATGTTGTGAATCACGGGTGTAACAAACTGGTAATCCATCTAACTTTAAACAGGTTTGTTCCTTTATCAAATCAGTCAAAGCCTCTGGTGCTTATGGGGAAAAAATCAGATTCAGCATTCCAGTATGAGTGTAACTCAGTAAAATAAAATATGCTTAATGCAACATGATACGTTTGACAACATCACATTTTAAGATTCTTTAACCAGACAATGCAAGGCTAAAATGACTCAGCTAGCTACAACTTCTTTTTGAATTTTAGTGTGTTGTTATAGTAGAAATTTTAAAATGTATAAAATACATGTAACAGCAACAATGCTTGTAAAAGGTGCACATATCTATCTATTATGTTGCCCATCAATTTTTTTGACATATTCTGGAACTTTAAGGTGAGATCTAGCAGTTCTCTATATTCAGCCACCACTGTGGCATTCCGTCTGGGTAAGCAAGGCAGGCAGTGCTTGCCTTATGAAATCTAAAAATGGACACTAATGGAAAACAACGTGAGCAAGTCTCCCAGTATCCCAATGTTCTGTCCTATTGTATCTTGTGGCTTTATTTTTCAACCCGACTGCTCATAGGGGGTTGTCTGATTAGCTGAAAGAATCCGAATAAAATTAGCATGTCAGAGGCTCAGCCATTCTGTTAGAAAATCTGAATCACAAACAAAAGAGTTTAGAAATACAAGCTCTCTTACAAGGTCCATAGCTACAGAGTAAAATATTTTTGGGGCTTCAAACAAAGGATTCCATTGTGAGTCAGGTAAATATACTCAGGGACTTCCAGTCAAAGAAAGAAAAACTGTAGACAAAGGTCTTAACTATTGAGTCATTAATACATTGAGTCATTATTATTTTTACTTCTGGGTTGCTGAACACTTTGCCAAGACGAACCTACGGTAAAGACGACACAATGAACGTCTCAGTGCATATTGTTACAGCCTTCCTGCAGTACGAGTCACAGAGTCACTGAAGAAAGAAAGTTAGGTGTTGTCAGTCATGTAGCAGACTTGTCCCTGCTTGCCTCGCTAATGACAGCCAGGTGGAACAGTGACCTTGTTTTGGTCAGGCAGCGTTCCCAGTGGAAAGCATTGAGAAAGGCCCTCCTAAATGTATCACCTGAAAGAGTGTACAGCACCAGGTTGAAAAAAGTGTTAAATCCAGCCAGAGGCCTGGAGATGATATACGCTGCATGCACGATGTTCTCTGCCGGACAAGTCATGTTATGATATCTTGATTCTATCCGCAACACACGCAAGACGTGATATGGCAGAAAACATAGGACAAACACCACCAGGATCAGTACAGTCACGCGCCGTGCTCGCATCCGACAGAGACTTGTTGTATGTGGTCCTTCTGCCAGCTGTTTTACTATACCAGTGTAACACATAAACACTACCACAAGGGGAAGTAGAAATCCAAACGCAGTAAGGAGCCAGCTGTACAACCGCACAGTAGTGACGGGTTCAGTACTTGCAAAGTCTATGCACTGCTTGTTATCATTCAGTGATATCATGCTCAACATGGGTGTTATTTCAGCAGCAGAGATGATCCAAACCGCTGAGCAGGCAATTATACCCCAGCGCTTCTGCTGTACCTGTGCTGCACTCAGTGGTTTAATCACCACCACGTAACGAAAAACTGCCAGACATGTTAGAAAGAGGATGCTCCCGTAAAGGTTCAAATGAAACCCAACGCGCATGACACGGCACATGAATTCGCAGAGAGGCCACTTGTCCCATCTGCTGTAGTAGTAGACCAGGAACGGCAGGCTGAGGACGTAGAGGAGATCGGTCACCGCCAGGTTGACCATGATGATGCTGCTGCTCTTCCAGGGACGCAGCTTGGTCAAGTAAATGCTGATGGACGTTACGTTTCCAACCAAGCCCACAATGAAGATGAGACTGTAAGCCACAGGCAGGTAGTAGCGTTTCATCAGTTCATCCAAATCGATACAGTTGGAATTGTTAGAATGGTTGCTGGCCATAGTTCAGTCCTATTGAGAATGAGAAATGATTTTAATAACCACATTTAAAACCAAAAAATCCCCCCAAAATAGAATACTACATCCATATCCTCTGCATTTATGAAAATCTAATTTAAGTCATTTAAAAGGGTTTGGGGACACACAATGTACCAAAATTAAAAGTCTAATAAATTAATTCATTTTTAATTATTCAAAATTATTAATATTACAAGAAGGGCTGGTTGGAGTTTGCAAACAGGCTTCCTATATGGCAAATATTCACATATAATTTAGCGATGTTTTTGGTATAGCTGCTAATTTCTGATCACTAAAATTTTGAAACCACACTATGAGAAACATGGGAATGTACAGAACATGAATAGTGCAGGCCTTAACATCAAAACAAACAGAAATATTAATATATTAAAAATAATTGGCACAGATGTGCTGGACAAATGCCTTTTCTTTAACAACACCTCCATTCTTGTGTACTGTATTCATGACGTATATGTTTTCTGAGCAATACAATAGGCAACACGCATATCATTCCATTTCCCCCCAGCTGTCAGGTCACAGCAAGGAGCAATTACTGCTAGTGGAAGGAAGGCGAGAGCAGGACAAGCAAAGAAACAAACAATCAAGCAAACTCAGTGGGAAAGAAGCAAGCAAAAATCATTCTTTGTCAACAGTCTGATTTCTGAAAGCCTCTCGCTATATGACAGTGCCTATGGCATCCTGTAATGCTGTCAGTACGATCTGTTCTCATTATGGATGTCAGGGGATGTCTGAGGTGTCACTTACACATCATGAACACTTGGTTTTCATAAGGCAGGAACTTGTACTCATTAAAATGATTACATTTTGAAAAAAACTACAAACTGTAAATGATTATTTCAGTGTTACAGCTTAGCATAAAGGTAACATTCGATTATATAAAAGGTTTTTACTCACTTCTGCTGCCAGTATCCTCACCAGTATGCACTTCAATCCTTTAGCATCTCATCTCTATTTTCACTTCCATCCCACAGTCACGCCCTCTTTTATTCTTTCCTTTTACCTTTCACTGTTTCACACCACAAGTGGGAAAGTCCAGAATATTTTTACTCAAAGTCCCGTGTTGTGTGCTTCAGCTTCAGCTATGTGAAGCACATACTTCCTGGTATCACGCTTAAGCTGATAAAGCTCAAGGGTCAATTTGTCTATGTAGCTTAGGTTTCAGGTGGTTAGGTGAGGGAGTGGAATGTCGGGGATCTAGCAACACAGGCCACAGTCCAGTGTTCATTTACAAGAATGAACTCAAAACTTTCTATTGAAGTCTTTATTATTTCTTGAAACGGGCATGTGAATACCTCAGCATGGCACTACCGAACTAAATTTAGCACACGGTTTCTGATTAAAGGAACAAGAAGGTTTAGAAGCAGGAAATTAACACTTAATTATAACAGTGTGTTACTTGTTAATATTTATCATTTTAGTTTAAAGTATTTATCACGATTTATTCTGTCCAGCACATAAAACACTAATATTACATTTTACAGTGGTTCTGATACTATTTCACATTTCCAGCATGTGGTTTGTTTGTTTTTGACTACTTGGCTTCTTGTGTTCCTTCTTCCTGATGTTGCTACTTACCTAAGGATAAAAACAGGAGAAAGGAGCAGCAAAGTGTGAATAAGGACAATTTCCAAAAGCGCAATGGCTGTTTTCTGCACTTCTATCCTGAGGCAATTAAAGCATTGTGTTCCTAGTCATCTCAAAGAGCTCACAAGTGCTGCTAGAAATAGACAAGATTTAAAACCAAGTGCATTTGACCTATGCAGCTCCTTTGCTGCCTCAAGACAGGACCTGGACGACTTCCATCTGTCCATCCATCCATTTTTTTCCACTTATGAAATTCACAGACTCTACTTTACTAGAAAATCCTTAAGGAGAATGTCTGGCCTTCAATTCATATCCTGAAGCTCAATCACACTTGTGTTATGCAGTATTAAGATGACCTCTGAATGGCTCAAAAAAGGAACAAAATTTAAGGTTTTAGAGTGGCCTAGTCAAATTCAGGGCTCAAATCCATTTAAGGCACTTTGGCATGATCTTAAACAGGCTTATAATGCATGAAAACCTTCCAATGTGGTCGAATTAAAACAATTGTGCATAAAAGAATGGGCCAAAATTCCTCTACAGCAATGTGAAAGACTCATTGGCAGTTATGACAAATACTTGCTTGCAGTTCTTGTTGCTAAGAGTGGTACAAAACCAGCAATTACTTTTTCACATAAGATTAGGTAGGTCTGGCTACCTTTTTTCCCTTTAATAAATAAAATGTCTATTTAAAAACTGCATTTTGCATTTACTCAGGTTATCTTTGTATGTGTGTGATCTCAAACATGTAAGTCTGGAAAATAAGTGAAAATGTTAAAAAAGGGCGGCGGGGGGGGGGGGGGAAAC
>VUQG01020180.1:12643-22813 GCA_015106755.1 Etia nguti
AAAAACGCGGGGGGGGGGGGGGGGGGTACATCTTCATAACATTGTAATTGTTAATTATTCACTTCAAGCATTAATGATTGCAGCCGTCTTAACACATCTTCCCACCTCATGTAGTCATCAGCTGCAGACCACACTGAAATATTGAGTTAAACCTTGTGCAATTTCCTCTCTCTTTTGTGTCAGTCTTTATAATGTAAACATAAAAACATGCACACTGTTATTTTTCAGTGTGAATATATTTCACTCATTGTCAGGGTAAGCTGCAAAAACACGCCTACAATTTTCACATTATGTTTGACTGCTGTTATCGCTTGAGTGTGCAGTGTTGACCACAGTCATGCTGACACGCACATGAATATTTTTCCTGTGTTTAAAGGTTATTACTCTGAGTGTCAAGTCTACACCTGACATTACCTCAAAGCATATAGCATCTGCATCTACAAATATACGTCTTTTTTCCCTTGACTGCCCTGGACATGTTGCTGTTCTCTGTAATCTCACTCGCACACACAATTAAAAGCAGTAAAAGAAGCTGAAGTTTACAAATGTTTATTTTACAAAAGGGAAGCTAGAAATGATGTAAACAGTGAAATCACTCTAAATTGTGATTTCTATTCACTGTCGGGATGGCGCAGTCCAGAAGCAAGTGTTTTATTGTAGAGATAAAAATCATCTTAGTTCAGAGAAAAATGAATGTCAAAGATCAACTCGACGCACAGAAATCTGAGTAGCGAGGATTAGGTGGCCAGGGGGCAGCTCGCCTGAGGAGGAGAGGGTGACAGAAGGTGTTGATGGTGGGGAAGGGTAAGAAAGAAAGAAAAAAACGCTTCTGTCTACAGTTTAGGCATCTTCGCAGCATTGAGGCGCATAGAAACACAGGAGGATCCAGCAGCATAGCGCATCTCCCTCAGCATGCCGCTCCACTGCTTCTTGTCTTCCTCATACCTAACAAGAGCGAGAATTGGGTCATTTTTTTCCAAATGAGCAAAGTAGCAATATAAAAAATAAAAACCTGTAAATCTGGGTCTCATAACTTACTGCCAGACATCAGTGACCTCTGTGGGAGTCACCTCCTTGTTCTCCATCTGAACCATAGCAAAGCCACCCACAGCGTAAAGGGAGCCACCATTGCTCACTAGGTTGACAGAGCTTCTCTCCTGAGGAAACTCTGTGAAGGGCTCCCACCTGAGGAGACACAACATTAGGAGAAGGTCGGAAATAAGTCTAAGCTATCCCAGTTGTTGTAGTTTGTACCGCGGTCATTTTTTCCAGTTTCAGTGTTTCTCTTTTCTTTTGGCTGAGACCTGAAATTTGGTTTATCAAAGCCAAATGAGTCCAACAGTAATTTTTTTTTTTATGAAAAAATGCTATTGGTTATAAACAAGTAAATTAACCAGTCCTGTTACTTTTATGTATTAATATTTGCACTTAATTGCAGAAATTTTAATGTCAGTGTTCACCTGCATTCTGCCTTTTAAACTAGCTAGCTTAAACACTGTTAACCTGAGCCAATAAGCTCCTGTTAGCTATAGCAACTACAGTGCCAAAGCAAATCTAAATCAGCCTAATCGAGGCTGCTGCTGCAAATAAATAAACCACACTAAGATAAATCTGTTAATGTTTTATTAATGGTAATGCTTCTTTTAATCCTATCCAGATGGCGCACTAGCTAGGGCAGATAAATTGCACTGAGAAGCCAGCTAGCTAGCATTGTTAGAGTTTGACTCAATGAGCAACCAGTGAGCTCTGTGAGCATTCTAGCTATTTTGGGGGATGTGGGATGAATTTAAATGTGACATGTAATAAAAACACAACATTATGAAATTAAAAAATGGTTTTGAAAAAAATGGTTTAAAAAGGATTCTTTGTTCTAAAAATGTATTTCTCTTATTATTTCCCAATATATTGATCTAATATGTTCATATTGCTGTGTTATGGACAATACACTCACTGGCCACTTAGTGACACCTTGAAAGTACCAGGTGCATTCCCTATTGCATTCAGAACTGCTTTAATCTGTGCTTTCATGGTGCAAATTAATCAAAGAACTGGAAACATTCCTCAGTGTTTTTAGTCCATTTTCACATGATAGCATCACATAGTTGCTGCAGATTGTAGGCTACACATCCATGACACAAACATCCTGTTCTACCACATCCCAAAGGTGCTCTACTGGCAGGGCTGGACTGGTAATCTGGCATTTTGGGCCAATGGATTGAAGGCCCGCTGCTCACCCGCCATACAAGCACTGACAGCAGCCCATTGGTTCATTTCCATTACTGACACTTCATTGCCCAATCAACTCTCTTAAAAGCGACCGGCCCCTCCCCTCCCCTACCTTCTCTGTTCACTGGTGCAGCTTGTAGAAGAAGTTTAGTGTGGAAGAAGTGTCAAAAATGTGGAGCTGAAAAGCTGAGAGAAAACAATAAAAAGAAACTAAAAGTAGATGAAGCAAAATGGGTCAAATTAACAACATATTAGTTGTCGGGGCTGCTGCACCGTGAACAGTAGTACCAGCAGCAACTAGTAACCAGGCCTCACAGTTACAGGAGGCTGCTGCTGCACCAGCTGGGTAGAAATGAGGAAGAGATGGTGGAAGATGAAATTCGTGTAGTAAGAAACTAAATGGAGGGACATAATTAGGAAGGAAGCGATTCAAGGATTCAGGTTACATGAATGGCTACTTTCATCATGAGCCACTGCTAATATCTAAAGTGTAGCTTTTGATTATTGTCACATGCTGCAGTGCAACTAAGAAATAACCCCAAAACAACTGTAGCAACCTGATGAAAACCTGTTTCAATATCTATAAAACAAAACACACAAAAATAAATAATATGTCTTCTGGATTAAGATCTGGTGACTGTGGTGACTGCTGACTTGAACAGTCTGTCTATCTCTGACCTCTAACATGAACAAGAGGGCTGCTGCTCACTGGATACCTATTCAAAACATTCTCTGGAAACCCTAGAGATGGTAGTGTGGGAAAATTTCAGTAGTTTCTAAAATCCTTAGACCATGCCCTGCTCCCTTAAATGACCCTTCTTCCCGATTCCGATGCTCAGTTTGAACTTGAGCAGATTGCTTTGACCATGCCTACATGATACACTGAGTTGCTCCCATGTAATTGGCTTATTAGATATATGCATCAACAAACTGCTGAATAGGTGTACCTAATAAAGTGACCAGTGAGTGTTGTCAGCTAAAAGGAAAGTTGCAAACATATTCATACTTGTTCGTTGCAAAGTCATAGGCTTCACACGAGGCAGTGAGGCCTTCCTCATTGACTCCACCAACCACTATGATCTTGCCATTGTGGATAACTGCTCCAAACATGGCTCTGGGTGTCTTCATGGCTGCCTGCTCCCTCCACTCTGACTGTTTGTGGTTATACACAAACATCTTGTTGAGGGCTTTGCTGTGAAGACAAAGGAAAGAATACAGCTGTGGGAACATTTTTGTTCATTTTTGGAGTTGACTTGGTGATGTCACCACCATAAATAGATGCAATTAATGGGTGCTCTAAGCATCTTTTTTCTACAAATACACACCTCCAAAATGATGATAATTCAAATAAATTGCTTTTAAATAAGGAAAGATACATGTTTGTTTACCCACAAAGACATTTAATCTTAAAGCCAATGTTTAAATGATTGATCATAAAAATGTAACCTCATGTCTTCATTAAATTTTTTTTTTTACTAATTTGACTAATGGACTCGCAGTGTGTTTCAGCATGAAGCCTTCATTAAAAAATCCATGATTTCTCTATTTGAAAGGGCGCAGCCTCTAAACACCAATCAACAGGAACACATTTGAAGGAAGAAAAGCTTCACATGGATAAAGAGCAGAACAGGAGTGAGTAAATGAATTAAAAAGAAACTCAAGAAGAAAAAAAGAAGAAATTCTACAAGAAAAGAAAAGAGAAATGACACAAAAAGCAGTAAACATAATCTATATAACATACAAAAGTGTCCTGAGAAAGAGCTCTTGAAGGCATAGGGACACAATTAGTAAAGGCTTACAAACCTTTACTAATGGCGTTGTTTTTTAGCAGTCAGTGTTAGGTTGACATTCATTGTTACTTAATCAAAAGACTGAATAGTGAAAGTCTGAAAGTTGATTCAATTTTCCTCCTAATTAAACATTTGCATTGTCATTTTTGGAAACAGTATTGTTACATGTCGTTAAATGGGCATACGGAGTATCACAAAGTATCCTTATAAGGTTACGAAACTTGGATTTACCTTTAATTTGGACAATTTTAAAAGAATTACCCAGTGAAACTTGTTTTAGAATTAAAACCATTGTTGTAGGGTTAGGGTTGAGACAACTGTTGTTGCGCTATATAAATAGAACAAAACTGAACTTAATTGAATATTTTATTTATTATCTGTTTTATAATTATTTAGTAATCTATGTATGTACCAAGCATAAATGACTTTGTATCTCACTGGGTCAGCTGACGAATACTTTTTTTCTTTTAAATCTGAAAAGGTCTTTAATTTTAAAGTTGTAACTTAAAACTGTAACTTTAGTTACAACAAGAGTTGTAACTTACAGGGGTGTCTGTAACAGAAAGCAGTTGGGTGTACAGAAAAGTGCTGGAGTGAATGGGCAAATGTAGCATGTTGTAGAAAAGTGCCATTTGCCCTTACCTCTTTCTCTTATTTTCCTGCTGATTGAGACATTCTGGTGACCCCCCCTTCAGTCCTAGCTAAATTAAAGCAGGTCAAGCACAACTGTTTACATTTGATAATTAGCAGCCTGTTTTACTGACAGCTGAAATCAGAGTTGAGTGCATGTCTTATTACAGCTTTAAAGCCTAAGGTTTCTAGACCTTCATTTTCTTGTAAAACACAGTGTGTCCCTTCCCAACTCTGGCTTCTATCTCAGGCATAGAGAGAGAAAAAAATAGCATATGCTGACTGTAACAAGAGATGCACAGGGCTGGTATTTTCCATTATTGCAGCATATTAGATTACACACTCACATTTGTTCAGCTATCTCTGTGGGGACACCCATTGACTTCAAGCATTCACAATAAAAGCCCTGATCTTAAATATCAAGACAGAATACAAAACCCATACGAATCTTTATCCTAAGTTTAGGATAATCAGTGAGTGTGGCGGAGGTGTGATCCCTGGCTCAGCTGCAGGGGAGGGGTGGTGCCAGGGAGGTTGGAGGGACAGGTGGAGGTCATTGTGCTGACAAGGATTTCACTTTTTTTAGTGATATCAGAGACCAGAGGGGGAGGGGTGTGCAACTGACTGGAAGCTGGCTGCCGTGTGTGCCATGCCGGGAAAGGTATTACTGTGTGCTTCATAAAAAGCTCAAACCAAGTGGAAACACGCTGTGTTGGGTCAGAGTCCTTTACAGTGAGCATTCAGGTTGAAGTTTCCACTCTAAAGTAGAAGAACAAGAAAGGTCTTTTACTCACTTGTCATCCGTCTTTCCTCCAATGCTATAGACCAGTCCTTTGTGGGAGACAACTGCATGGCCATGGATCTTCAGAGGAAGCTTTTTGGTCTCGCTCCACCTCATCTTCCTGAAGAAAATAACAACTGTAAGCAACTGAACTCATTAAGTATTGTATAAATGTGAGATGTTTAATGAGAAATGGGGGAAGTAGGGATCAAACCAAAGAAATACCACTGACTCAGTATCATAGCACATCACGCTATCCAATGATTCATTGGACTGGAGGTCTTTTCCAGCCACAGCAAACAGCAGGTTCTCACTCTCTCCGATGTTAAAGAGACATCTTGGAGAAGGCATTGGGGGCAGGGCGATCCAGTCAGAGCTGAACGGATCCAACTATGGAGGGGGAAAAAAACCAAAAAACTGTAACTCACAGGAGCGGAGAAAGCATACTTTTAGCACCCATTAGCTCTTTGTCTTTTTCGCCTCATGAATCTGCTTGTTATGCTCCATGATATCTGCATATTGATTATGCTGTAAGATACAGCAGTTCAAAGCCTCTATCATATTCTTACTTGTGTATATTGCTTAGACCTGATGGATAACTTGGGGAATGTAATTCATCTTTTATTGGCAAGATTCAGATAGAACTATGTTGCAGCCTTTTTGTTATCACATGCTAAAAAAAATAACTTTCACTTATATTTTCCCTCTAGTTTATTTATGGTTGGAATAAGGAATTAAAATAAAATCCACAAGATGGTTTAGGTTAACTGATACTCCTGTTTCTTTTATCCGCTAAATTTGAAAACTAGTGCTAGACTAGCTAGCATTTAACTTTTAAAAGTTTCACAGCCACCATAACCTCTAAAGCTAACTATGTAACACAATATAACACATATATATATATATATATGTATGTATAAATTAAAAAACAGGCTTTTCCCCTGCCTTTAACTTTTTTGCTAAACTAACCGAAATCTTTCTAGATAGCTAGTTTATATAATATCTCGGTCTGAGCTAACCATCTCCTGGCTTGAGCTTTGTATTTAATGACTATTCAACAGTGTTAGCAAACGTAAATTTTTCAACAAGACAGCATCTTTCTAAAATCTGGACTCAAAGAGATAGACTATGCTGCAGTAAAACCTTCCACTTTCTTTGGTTTGTATAAAAGACACCAACTTGTCTGTAAATATTCATCAGTTTCTTGCTAAATGTTAGTGAAACTGTGAAGTGTGGCGGGAACCAAAAAATGACACTGCTGTTTTTAAAGTGTCTTAGTTTCAGGATGAGGAACAAATTTTACTTTAAAAGGGGAATATCCATAGTTTCTTGTTCATGTCACACTTTTCCAAGTTTCACTACCTCTTAGTAATTAGCTAGCTTTGGTGCAATACCCTCTTTTTGACCGATTTCACCCAGCAGCAGCCAGCAACCTCCTGCAACTACTCACGACCAGTCAGGAAATATATATTTTTCCTTACCAAATAGGAGAGTCACCTACTAGAGAGAAATGATAATGTCAAATGAAAGAAAAACCTCCTCACCAAATATACATAACATTGCAGAGGAACATCCTTGTTTTCCTCATCGACAAAGAGTCCTCCAATGATGTATAGCTGGTTCTTCTTTGTCACCAGGCTAACGTGGTTACGTGGCACCTGCTCAGACATGGCTGCAAGGAAGCACTCGTTCTCACTGACATCATACCCCACTGCTGCCGTGTCATTGATCATCAGGATGAAGTCACGTGCATACATGCCGTGTCTGCGATTGTCATTCAGGAATCCAGGGAATGGGCTGTCCTCCTCTTCACCTCCTTCCTTACTGGCCCCCTCCTCTCCCTCATTCTTCTTGGGTTTCTCTGGCAGTTTGCCCTTGAAAGCATCCCTGATGACCTGGATCATCTTCTGAAGCTCTGGGTCAGCTTTGATAAACTCTTCAGTCTCCACTCTCTCTTTGAAGTATTTCTCTGGCAGGAGGCGGAACCGGATACAGTTGAAAGCATCCTTCAGGACCTTGAGGCGTTTCTCCCTGTCGTGGCGGACCCAGGCCATGACGGCTTCGAAAACCAGTTCCTCTCTCTCAACATTCAACGAGTCTCCTCCAATAATGGCAAACAGTTCATGGGCTGCGAGTTTTAGGAACTCCTCTTCCTTATAAAGGAGTTCAAAGCGGTCAGCAATGTAGTTGCGTGCAGCGATGGCCAGCCTGGGACAGCTGAGCACCAGGCCCATCCTAAAGATGGCCAAGCAGTTACCCAAGGACAGCTTCTTTTGAAGGTAGTTGACACACACTGTGAAGACAGAAGGGATCTGGAACCTGTTTGCCACAGCAATTATATCCTGAACGTTGTCATCGGTGAGATCAATTTCAGCTGAGTAGAGGTACTGAATAATCATGTCCAGGATGGAAGGGTTAACATCCTCAAGGACCACCTCTTTGGTGTTCTCCACCTCCTTCCCATCTTCAGTAAAGAATATTTCCCTGAAGTAAGGGCTGCAGGCAGCCATGATCAGCCGATGGCAAGGAAAGCTACGATCACCTACCTTCAGGTGACAGTCCACAAACTTGTTCTCATTCAAAAGCTCTTTCAGGCCGTCCTGGAGCAGGGTGCTCTGAAACAGCCGCAGCTCCTCCTTGATGGCATTGGGGTCCATGGTGTCAGGAGGTAAACAGTAGAAGAACAAAGGAGTTGGTGGAGAGAGGAAAGAGACAGTAGCCACAGGTCCTCTTGGCAGTCAGTGCTGGCTGGAAAAGGCAGAGCAAAGAAAAGGTTCCCCGTGTGAAGACCCTGCAATTTAATCCCGTCCCACTCTAAATATAGTTCCCTCTGCCCCCCCCCCCCAATGCTTCAGCTTCTGTGGAATTTAACTGGGCCAAATCACAGTGCACCACAGGCCAGGGTTGAGCAGCTGCTGTCATAGACTGAAAGAAGCAACTGGCTGCTCTGTCTGAGGATATGCCACCATGATTCAGCTCCCAAAGTGTCACAGGGTAGGTAACAGTGGAGACAATGTGGTCAAATCCCACAAATAGCTTTCCTTAAGCTGGAGTCTTAGGAGATATTTACAGCAATCGCTGTCATATTCAAAATAAGTGCACCCTCTTGAAGTCGGACATATTGTTCACTGGCTTATTCAGTTTTTTTCCATTTACATTTTCAGATAATTATAGCCACTGATGTGCTTTTTTACTGAAACATACTCCAATTTCCATTGCTTCGCGTTATATTCTTGATATTATATTTTGCAGATAATATAAAGTCAGTTATAAATTGTGGCACAACTGAACCAAGGACCAAAAGATTCCCCAAAAGTTATGATACGATCCTTCTTACATTCTCGTTTTATCAGAGTAAAAAAGTAGTCTAAATCATCAACCTATGCTGATAAAAGAAAAGCCAACAAAACAATCCATCATCAAAACTGAACTCAGAAACCAACAAATTATGGGTGGTTTTTTTAGGCTTATGAAATGAGATACTGAAGAGCAGTGATGGGCA
Source organism: Etia nguti (assembly GCA_015106755.1). NCBI lineage: Eukaryota > Metazoa > Chordata > Actinopteri > Cichliformes > Cichlidae > Etia > Etia nguti. The sequence goes on from VUQG01020180.1 coordinate 21,573, forward strand.
GTAACGCGTAATCAGATTACTTTTTTCAAGTAACGAGTAAAGTAAGGGATTACTATTGCAAAAAAGGTAAGTAGATTACTGTTACTTTCCCGTAAGCACGCTGCATTACTGTGTTACTAAACCGTGCTTTTGTTTGCGAGAGTGTCTCATGACAATGACGTAAGCGCGACAACGTTCGTGGTAACAGACATGTGTAGATGACCAATGGATCAACAGGACTCAGTGCTGCTGAGTCTTTGATTTTATTTATTTTCTGCTGTGTTTTACTTGCATCTATTTAAAAAAGTGAGTGTAAACGCAAAAAAATATTTCATTTTATATGCTGGAATATGCAAAAAATAGGTTTAAATGTTCAACAATTTCTTCAAGTCAAAGACTGTTGCATAGAATTAAATTTTTGCTTGATGCATAAAGTTAAAAGATTAAAACTAATAAAACAATTTTAAAAAGAGATTTTTTTAATTTGATTACATTTTATATGATGGATTATGCATAAAAAAATAGAATTGGGCTTCAGGTTGTGTATCATGTTTTCAAAAAGTATCTAAGTAACTAAGTAACTAATTACTTTTGAAAATAAGTATAAGTAAAGTAATGGGATTACTTTTTTGGAGAAGTAATCAGTAATTAATTACTAATTACTATTTTCAAGTAACTTGACCAACACTGCTGAAGAGTGCAAAGAAATAATGGATCTCACACAAGAACTTTCAGGTGGTCTTCGTTCCAAATGAACACCACCTGTGTGTAACTGTGAGTAGGTTTTTCTGTTTGATGTGTGTTTAGCATCAAGTCTTGGTAGCCGCTCCTGGCCGCCGCCCGGCTCACAATGCACCCGACCCCTACTGTGCCTCCTGCGGGTGGTGGGCCTGCAGGAAGATGGGCCCATGTCCCTTTTTCGAGCTATGCCTGGCAAGCGACAGAAATGGGCTTCCTCCGAAGGGTGGCTGGCCTCTCCCTTAGAGATAGGGTGAGAAGTTCAACCATTTGGGAGGGAATCAGAGTAGAGCCGCTGCTCCTCCACATCGAAAGGAGCCAGTTGAGGTGACATCTGACAAGGATGCCTCCTGGGCGTCTCCTGGGTGAGGTGTTCCGGGCATGTCCCACTGGGAGTAGGCCCCAGGGCAGACCCAGGACACGCTGGAGAGATTATATCTCTCGGCTGGCCTGGGAACGCCTTGGTGTTCCCCCGGACAAGCTAGAGGTTGTGGCTGGGGAGAGGGAGGTCTGGGCTTCTCTGC
>VUQG01020181.1:0-14747 GCA_015106755.1 Etia nguti
AATTAACAAACAGTAGGTTCACAGTGAATATGCAGATTTGAATAGATGGGTTTTGAGTTGAGATTTAAACTGGGGGAGAGAACCAATGTTTCTTATATCTGGGGGTAGAGAGTTCCACAGCCTGGGAGCAGAGCAGCTAAAAGCTCTGCTTCCCATGGTGGTGAGGCGGAAGGAAGGCACAGAGAGCTGGATAGAAGAAGTAGATCGAAGCGAGCGGGCAGAAAAGGTAGTGGTTAACAAGTCAGAAAGGTAAGGAGGTGCGAGGTTATGAATGGCCTTGAAGGTTAGCAGAAGAAGTTTGTATATTATCCGGAATTTCACTGGGAGCCAGTGAAGTTCCTGAAGAACAGGGGTGATGTGCTGGTAGGAGGGGGTTCTGGTGATAATGCGAGCAGCAGAGTTCTGAACCAGTTGAAGCTTATGGAGGGATCAGTGCAGAAATGCTGGTAATTTTGAAGTTTAATTTAAAGAGAGCTTCTTTCGTGAACATGAAGCTTTTTGTGCATTGATAGCGACTTGGGTAAATAGTTTAAGGATTTTTGCTGTTTTAATTTACTGTGCATTCTGCAATGAATGTCCAAGGCTTTGTCTATGTAGTGGGTTTTTTTGTTGTTGTTGTGTTTTGTTTTTTTTGTAGCTGTCTGATTCTGATTAGCTTTTAAAGGTGGAAGTTCAGTTGTTAAAACATCACAATTTTCTCTTCCTTTTGTTTTAGCTGCGACCTGTATTTCCAGAAAGGTATCTGAACCTGCAGCCAATAAGGAGGAAATGGATGGTAAGAGTAAAACTAGAGAATTTGAATCAATTGGATGATTTTTTATTCTGACGTATCTCTTTATTTAATTTTTTTTTTTTTTTTAATTTAAACATGCTCTTGCAGAGGAAGATATGATGATGGATTCAGTGCAATCAGCGTCTCCTGCCCAGCCCACAGAGGAGCTGACAGAGCTGGGGAAATGTCTCCTGAAGCACGAGGTCGACCTAAAACGCATCACGTATCATTCAGAGGAAAGCACAGTTGTACATTATTAAAAATGTAATGCTTCTTTTTCTTTTCTCAGAACCTCTACATGTCCCTGCTGACCCTGTCCTTTACCTCACTGTCCTGGAAGGACGCCACCAACTGTCATCGCACTGCTTCTCTGGTCTGCTGGACTCTGCTGCGGCAGGTAACACATTTAATCTGACCTAAATACAAGACAGCAGCTTTTTTTGATGCTCTCATCACACACGTTGCTTTTATGCACAAGCTGTCTGGCTATATTTAACCCAGATGTCTTTAAATGTGGGACTCAAGTATACACAGCAGGTTCCTGAGGACTGTACTTTATAATGAAGTGCTACGTAAGCAAGAATAAGTTGTGCATTTGCTTAGGATTGATTTCAGCATCACAGTGTATATATGACCCAAAACATAAGCCTGTGCTTGATGTATTTAAGGAGATTTTATCAAGCAAGAGTTTTTGGGTAACATTGGCGGTTTATAGCACAGAGGACTGAAACGCTATACGCTTACACAGGTAAGGTGGTTGGCATCAACAGTACATTTTTGACTTTTTTACCTTTTGAGGTTAGGAAAAAATACATTGCAAGATTTTAAATAGCAATATTTATGGATGTTACTTAAGGGATTTGTAAAGATGTGATGAATTATCAGCTTAACATCAGTGTAGACCAAATGTTCACGTTCATGTTTTAATCTGCCGTTTTCCTGTGCTTGAAGATTGTGTGACAAAAGGCTAAAGTACCTTAAAGTTATTCATGTATAATGAAGACTTCTTTGATTCTTTGTAACAAAAGAGGAAAGTACCAACAAAAATAAATGCCAACAAAAGAAAATACACAAAACCTTGGTACTGTCGTCAGGTAGCATCCGTATGAAAGCAGGATTTAACAAATGCATCCATAAATTTTACTACATCCATCTTATTTACATCAGTTCTAGCGACCTTTGACTTGGGAGGTGGCTGAACAAGTGTCTTGCATAGCTTTATATTTCTAAATGTCTCTTGTCTCCAGGTGGTTGCGGGTAATCTTCTTACTGAAGCTGTTACGTGGTTCTTTACCAGCGTTCTCAGGGGCCTTCAAGTTCATGGGCAGCATGAGGTCTGCAGCTCTACCCTCTCTCAGTTGGCAATGCTCATCTATGAAAACCTGGTGAGGCAAATTGTGAACATATCTGGCATATTTGCTTTTTTTTTTGTTTGTTTCTCACTTTAGAGGACTTATTTTACTTTAATTACTAATTAATCTATTATCTATATTCTGCTTTGATCATATAAAATGACATTTTATAGTGAAAATCTTGATCAGAATGAAAGATTTTTCAAGATGTAAACTTAAAAAAAACAAAAAAAAAAACAGCATTTGAAAAGCTGGAATCGGTGAAGATTTGAGAGTTTTGCATGACAAATAATGTCTGTCTTTCGGATGAAGTAAAATGGACTTTTGTTTTGGAGACTGGTGTAATACATTCTTAAAATTTAAGTTTCATATCATCTTGCCTCCTTGTATTGTATCCCTTTTAAATTTCTGTGTCCCTGTTAGCGGCCTCGCTATATGGAGCTGAGAGGAGTGATGACCCAGATCCCAAACATCAATTTAGAGGCTCTGGACCAGTATGACCACAGGCTCATGGACCCCAGTGCCCAGAAGTTTGGAGAAAAGAAGAGGAAAGACCAGTTCAGGAAGCTTATTGCAGGAACTGTTGGGGTAATGCCACATTTCCCCACTAGAGAGCAGTGCTTCTCTAGTATATCTGACTGTAGACGGCTCATTAGGAGTAACCAAAGACACTGGCTTTGTAGTGCAAGTCATTACTCAGCAGAGTGATTCTGGCTGTGTTGTAAATCTTCTGTTCTCCGCAGCAGAAAAATGTTCAGCAGCTCAACAGGGCCGGACAGTCTAATGAAATTCTTTCTTGCAGGTCTGGGATAGCTCTGTTTAACCTTTCCTCTGCCTGTCCCCTGCCAACAGAAAGCTCTGTGCCAGCAGTTCAGGAAGGAGGTTCATATCCGGAATCTTCCATCGCTCTTTAAAAAGCCGAAACCAGACAAGGATATAGTGAACAGTGAACCTCTGGGCCTGGCAGCTCTCTTCTCTCCCGAGAACGATGCCCTGTAGGAACACAAAGCGATTCAAGACCTCACACTGACTGAAGACGGAGTTGTGTGTATGAACCACCGTCTCTCCTAAACATCCTCCAGCTGGGGCAGTGTGGCGCTACCTAACATATCTGTCAACACTCGTGGTTTTTCAGTGGGTCGTCTTTTCTTTTAACCTACATCATGCCATGCCGCCAATCCTGCCTTATAACCCCTAGTCATTTGTACAGGGAAGTATCACAAAGTAGAGGACTTTTTTAAAGTTCCTTTTGCACATAAGTGAAATATTTGTAGAAGCTACAGAATGAAGTTCTTAATTAATATTTAACCATTAAATCTGCACCGCTGCAGAAGCTGTAAAGAGCCATAAGACTGCTTTTACTTAAGACTTTTCTGCGTTCTTATTTTACTTTGGGCTTTTTCATTTTTAGTGGCTGTATTTTTTTATTTCCCAACATCAGGACACAAGAGGAACTATTAAGTGTAGCAACTTAAAGTTGATGATATCCGAGTAAGCAAGGCAAGTAAAGCAGATTGGCGTGCAGTTAGCCTGTTGGGGTACAATGAGGGAAAGAGTGCATTTGTGTTATGGCATGTGGACAGGTGGAGACCTTTTTTTGTTCTTTACAAAAAAATTAATGAATAAATTTTAGAGGTTAGTGTTGGCAGATACGTTGGTACCCATGCTGCTGTTGCGTCGAAAAGACAGAACCGATGGGGAAAAACTGCTCGTGCACATTTCTCTCTTCACCTTTTTTTTTTTTTTTTTTTTTTTTTTTTTTTTTTTTTTTTTTTTCCTTTTTTTTTTTTTTTTTTTTTTTTTTTTTTTTTTTTTTTTTTTTTTTTTTTTTTTTTTTTTTTTTTTTTTTTCTTTTCTTTTCTTTTGACTGGACCAGCTTGAATTAATTTTCTGATTCTGAAGGATGTGCTGATGGTACCTCGAGCGTGATATTCCTTATAATGGGGTAAAGTTCCTCTGTCTATATATAAACTAAGAGGGGAAAAAAGTAATGGATTTTGTTTATGTGAATGATTTATTGTAAACGTAAACAGAACTGCAAAACGGCGGTCTGTTTTGCAGTTATTTTTTGCCAGTTCTTCATATCGGCACATGTGAAAACAGCCCGTGTACTGTTTTGAATTTAAAGTTAATTTAATGCAGAGCACATATCATACTACAAATGATACAACCGCAGTCTGTGCCAAAACACTCATTGTAAATTTGTGAGCAGACAGTTGTCTGACAAATCTAATTACATGTAACTTAAGGAGTATTTAACAGTGGACTCATATAGTGTGTAGCTTAATCCAAGTGTTCCTGTTGTGTTCTTGCTGTATGTTTTTTTTGTTTTGTTTTGGTTTTTTGGGGGGTTTTTTTCAATACTGGTTTTGCCAACCAGGAAGAAAGGTGAACCAGCACTACATTCCTTTATTGTCCAAGGGATTGTTTTTCAGGATAATTTGTTGGATGAGTTTTGCTCTTATGGAGCCATCAAAGCAGTTTGTTTTTTTTGTTGTTTTTTTTAGTTTAACTATCTTCAAATCATGTAGACTTTTTCTACATCTTGAATGCTGTTGAACCTAAAGCAAGCTGAAGTACTTGCTTAGTTATCAAAACTGTTTTCCTTTTATCATTGAACTGTTTTCCCTGTCTTTGTGCTGATTGATCACATGTGGCAATTTTTAGAATGTGTTCAACACTAAAATGTAATGTACAAAGGAGAAAATAGGCTTTTTAAAAGCGTAGTGTGGTTTATATTTTTTTTTTTTGAATAAAAAAAACAATATTTACCAGTACCTTCATTTTTTTTTTTCTATTTGTAGTACATAAAAATTGAGTAAATTAAAACAATCTTATTTCTCAATTACAGCATGTTCACATATTTATCTAGAAATTAATTTCCAGATGCAGCATCTAAAACATTAAAATGACCTTAATGGGGATGTATGTAAAACTGAAACGAAATCTTGAAAGGGGGGAAAGAATACTTGAAAGATGGGGAGTGTTTTCAGACTCCCATATTCTGTGTGCTTGGACTTTAAAGATCTATTGATAGATTTTTTTTATTTATTTAAATCTCCAATGGAAAATCTAGTATCAAAAGCAGTAAACTGAGGTGAACAAATACTGCAAATATTTTAATCATGTGCATATTGAACATAACTTGACCCATTAGACCTTCATTTATGTCTGTTATGCATATTAAACTAAAATATACTATTTACGGTTGCTTTTAAGGTGTGTAAGATTTTTACGCATTTTTACAACCAGGGTGATATACTCACTCTGTAGTCTAATTCTCTAAAACACAAGAAGGGGAGAGAGAGACTGTAATCACACAAATCACATTATATTGCCAAGTCTGTACTTTTCAATTCTGCATCAAACTGTTTTGGCCAGTTTAACTAATTTTATAGTCCTTCAAAACTGCCTAAATATTTACATTTATCAGTTGCTATATTAATCTTGTTGGTGCGTGTATTATGGAGAAATATTCAACTAGGGAGAGATTTCGCGAACATATTTGGACAAATCCCCCTGGCCTCAGCAGCTTAAGGAAAGGCGGTTCACGCTCAGACCGGTAGGGGGCGGTAGGGCAGCACTTGCTATTTACCAGCTGCCGTAAAAAACTGTAAATGAGGAGGAAAGAAGAAGAGCAGTAAAGAAGCGATGGCAGCCAGTGGTTTCTACCGTTTTGATGAGGTTTGTTAGGAATGAACAAATAAGCGTACTTGGGCTTAATATGTCAGGAGTGCAGGCCTTTGTGCCTTCCCAAACTTGTCACGAGACTGTTTTTAAACATTTTTAAAAAAGTTTGTTTACATTTATTTCATTCATTCACATACTTCCACTCCTTTAAATTTCATAGCGAATTTTTAAGACACTTCTTTTTCTTTCACAACTTTACAGAATAGCATTTTGCGTACAACAAAATGTATACATAAAACAGCTACAACAGCAAAATACAGCTTACATGTCAGCGCATCACTAAAAGTGATGCTAAAATATGATCATGCACTCTTAAAAGAGCTGCTTCTGCTTGACTATTTCTAACTACTTTTAAAGTCTCATGGCAAAGTTTGACAATGAGCAGTAGGATATCTGCTCTATAAAAATATGTTTCCTTGTAAAATATTAAAACTACACAGCAGAAACTTAAAGTCAGTAACACCTTTGGCAACAGTGCAGTTTTTCTTTAGTACTTTTTATGTCCATCTTCATTCTTGGTGACAGATTTTGTCTTGTTCAGTTGCTCTTTGCTGAAGAGGTTGTGTTTCTCTGTTTCCCTCCCCAGAGGCGTCCTGCTGGATTCAAGCAGAGGGACACACTTGCCAGGTCAAAGTTTTCCCTTTTCTTCTCCGTGAATTTAACCGTCTGCTTTCGACCATTAGGCTGCTTGAATATGCGTCATCTGCTTGTTTTCTGTAGATGAACAGAAGCGTGTGAGGTGTATCGATTCATGGCGCCATCTATAAACGGCATTTCCCCAACACCTTTTGCATTCATGCAGCCCAGGATCATCACACTGCCACCTCTATGCTTTGTTGTCAGAAATATGCATTCACTGTGGTAGTGCTGCCCAGGTTAAATCCAATCATGTTTGACTCTGTATGAGTGGAACCAATTAATCTTGGTTTAATCTGCGTAAGGAATGCACTCCCAGTATTGAACAGGCTTCTTTTCATTTCCACATTCTTTAGCAAAAGTTTTATCTGGCAATTTCTTTTTTTAATGGACAAGAGGTCAATGTTATGCATTGTCCTTCCCATTGTCTGAGCTGCGTCAAGTCTTGCCCGTCTGTTTTTCAGAGCTAGATGGTGCAAGTAACACATTTCCATGGCATCATTTCAGGAGGAGAGCCGCTGTATCTGTGATTAATGCTATGCTTCATTTTCTGCTTCCTCATTACTGCTGAAAATGTGGTAGAGCTGATTTTTAGTTGGTCACAGATCTCCCTGTATCTTTCTATAGAACTGGGGTTTATTTAAATTCTCATATTTGTTTTCTTTTAGTTGTATTTCAGGGATTAGGACATCTTTCTTCCATGTATTTGTTTTTTATAGTTCATAATTAACTACTGTTATTGGCAGCTTAAACAGAATGCATTTATTAAGACATTTTTGAATTGTTTAGCATTGAAGGCATGTATTTTATTTCTATTTATAATATATGGACATTTTTTTAATTTGATACCAGCAACACGTTTAAATGTCAAAACTGGGATGTCCACCAGTGCTGCATAAACTCTTCTGCTCTTTTAACTGCTTAAAGTTTGATTCTTTTTGGCCAATTCAATGGGTCACGGGCCATCAGCCTCCATCCTTGAAAAACACATAGTGTAGATGGCCGCATATGTTGGTGTAAAAGCTCTGTACATCGTTATCAATAATGGTGCCTTCACAGATGTGCAAGTTAAATGTGCCATGTTCACTAAAGCCTCTCCATACCCGAGGCTGTTGACAAGCCAGATGGTCCCTCTTCTTTAGTCTCAAGGATGTTTTGTCCATGATTTTTAAAAACGAAAAACTTTGACTGGTTAAACCACATGAAAGAGTTCCTCTTTGTGTCAGTCCATCTTAAATGAGCTCTATTTCATGTTTATACTATGTTTATATTATGTTTTTTGTCATCAGATGATAATGAAGCTTTTAACTTGCATTTGTTTTAGGGACAAAGTGCAATCAATGAGAAGGTAAATACAGTTTTTCATAAGTGTTCTTGTGCCCATACGATTTCCACTACAGAATTATATCTGTTTTTTAAAGCAGGGCCTTCTGAGGACCCTGAGATCACAGCTATTTAATACTGGCTTTAGGCCTTGTCCTTATGCATAGAGTTCTCTCTACAGTTTGTGAGTTATTTAATTTTGTAATGGTTTAACATGGCATGTATCAGGGGAATATAAAGATTTCTTTATCTTGTCTTTTTCATTCAATTCAATTCAATTCAATTTTATTTATATAGCGCCAAATCACAACAACAGTCGCCTCAAAGTGCTTTATATTGTACAGTAGATCATACAATAATAGATACAGAGAAAAACCCAACAATCATATGACCCCCTATGAGCAAGCACTTAGGTGACAGTGGGAAGGAAAAACTCCCTTTTAACAGAAAGAAACCTCCGGCAGAACCAGGCTCATGTGTGGCCCTTAATCACATGCCAAATAAGGAAGCAAGGAAACATGAAAAAAAGGCCACACTTTTAACGTGCTAATGTGTCTCTTCAGATGCCATTTATGTTTGTAACTGTCACTCATGTCATGTTGCTATGTCATAGTATGCATTAATTGGTCATTTTATTAGGTACAGCACACTAGTACTGCGTTGCTTTAAGAGCTGCCTTTATTTTTTGTAGCATAAATTCAACGAGGTGCTGGAAAATTTGCACTGAGATTTTCGTCCATATTGGCACAATAGCATCACTCAGTCGCTGCAGATGTGCTGTCTGTACATCCATGATGGAAATCTCCGGCTCCACCACACATCCCAAAGGTGCTCTGTTGGATTTAGCTCTGGTGACTGTGGACATGATTTGAGTACAGTGAACTCATTCCCATGTTCAAAAAAGAAAATAGTTTGAGATTATTTAAGCTTTGTGAAATGCTGCTAGTAGCTATCAGAAGATGGGTAATGCTGTGGTCATGGGATGGACATTGTCAGCATCCGCTTCAGATTTCAGGATGTTGTGCGTTCAGAGATGCTCCTCTGCATACCTTGGTTATAACGAGTGGTTATTTGAGTTACTGTGTCCTAATTATAAGCTTGAAGCAGTCTGGCCATTCTCCTGACCTCTGGCATCAACAAGGTATTTTCACACAGAGAACTGCTGCTCCCTGAATATTTTCTTTTTTCTTTTTTGGACCATTCTTTATAAACCCTAGGAGTGGTTGTGTGGGAAAATCCAAGCAGATCAGCAGTTTCTGAAACACTCAGACCCGTCTGGCACCAACAACCATCTTAAGTAAAGAATCACTCAAATCACTTTTCTGATAGTCCATTTGATTTCAACAGGTCGTCTTGATCATGATGTTTACATGCCTAAATGCACTGAGTTGTTAGATAGATATTTGTCTTAACAAGCAATTGAACCTAACAAAGTGGACAGTGAGTGTACGAATGAATAAAATGTGAGTAAGTGCACTATTTACTTGCCTGTGGGACCCACTCTGAGAACCGTAGATGTGGGAGTTCTTTGCAAGTTTAAAATGAGTTATAAACTTTATTTTTAAAATTTCTGAGTAGTCTTTCATGGGCCGGTAAACCCCTCCACATGTTTATTTCTGAAAATCGTCAGCCTCTCTGGCATGTTAATTTTTCACCCAGTCGTGTTACTGTTTAACCTGATTAGCTGTGATATGTTCCAGCCGGTGGTTATTTTTAAACATTACACAACCTTGTTCTATCTAAACAAATATGTTGCCGGCATCAAATACATTTTTTTTTATTTTCCTTTTTTTGCTCTCACCTTCAAATGTTATCTTTTATGCTATTTACAATTAGAGTGTTTAAATGCTCTGAAAAGAACTGCATTCTGCTTCATTTACATTTTACACAACATCCTAACTTTATATGTTTGCCTTTGATTCAGGATGATTTCTTTCTGGAGACTAATTGCTGAAGTATTTTCAAGTTTTAAAAGCTGTTTAAGGCTCAGCTGCAAAACATTTTCTCCTTCAAAAGGAGGAGAAGAGATTCATTAAATGATAGATTGGGTTTTGAGTGAACCTTAATACAATATTTGTGATTGAAAGAGTTATTAGCTGTGCCAGTGTAGAGCTAGCAGGAGTAAGAGGTTGGTTGTTCGAGAGGAAAATCACTCTGCAGTCATTTTGTTAAGCAATTCATCACTTAAATCGTTTATTTAACAAGAAAAGATGTCAAATTTTACCTGGTTTCATGTTTTTGGTTGTTGGGATTTTCCATGTTTTGTTCCTTTTACCATTTTACCGTCTTCGGATATTTTATCAAGAAAAAACATTTATTGATTAACAGGGAGATAATCGGCAGATAAACTGGAAATAGGAACACTGGTTAGCTGCAGTACTACTACAGTTATTTATCTTTTTCATACTGGCCTTGAAAAGATCATTTGCTTCTGTGAAATAAACTCAGCACCCACCTTCAGTATGCTGTTTTCCACCCACACTACACACTGTCTCAACATTTTGGATTACCACAGCTTTGTGGGAAGTTCACAGTGCAGCAAAGGAATAATTTTTTTTACATTTTGGTATTAATTTGGTAGTATCTTTAAATGCAACTCACAAACTCTGTAGTTTATGTCCATTAATGTTCCCCCCCCCCCTAGATTATTCCAGGACTGTCATGCATGTATCCTTTCAAGGACCGTAGCAGCACCACACACACCCCACACTACTCTCTGGGCGCAAGATCCTCTCATCAATGTGACTCTGCAACTATGAGTCGACATTTCTCAATATTTGTCTGCAGTTGACTCAAAAACTATGTCACATTACATGATAAGATTTATAAAACCCCTAGAATGTCCATTCATAATGCAAATAAAGACATCTTGCAATTTAGCTGATATTGTTCTCATCTTAATTTGGTGACTTATTGCAATCATAATTTGTGTGAGAGCGAATGTTGAAATTGTATGTGTGTGAGTGATAATACTGGGAAACAAAATTCAGATGTAAAGAAAATGTATTGTGTGTTTTTGTCACAGTTAGCAGTAGATTCAGGCTGAATTGTGTAGAAATAGATTTGGTTTTAAAACACACCTTTGCAAAAGGATACAAAAATATGTTTAAAATTGTCCTGTTAGGAAAAAATGCATATTTTACAAAGTGATTTGCTGCCTGTCTACCTCATTAATTCACCCATATTTTGATCTTTTGGATCCATCTACCTTCACAAACCCTTATAGGGTCTGCTGCATAGAAGCATTTCCATAGCATGAACATGCTGCTGCTAGGCTTTGGGCAAGATGTGCGTTTCGTTATTTTGCAGTGTTTCCATCAGATATTGCATTTACATGGTAACCCTGCAGCCCCTTTAAAGTTGCAGTATGTCTTATGCCGGACTGTCACGCATGTACCCTTTCTTACACAGACTTCAAAGTTTTGAGGATGGATTTACAGCAGTGCTCTTTGATATCCCCATTTCAAGGAATTTTCTATGCCCGGGTGAGGCTGCCTTTTAATAACCTTGTTGTGTAAATGTTTTAGTACAGTGGTGTCAGATATGCGACCCAGAGGCTAGAAACTGGTTAAGTTTGGCCCACTGCATAGCTTTGTAAACTGTAAAAAGTTTGTGCAGTGAAGTCATTACCTACTTCAATTTTTCAATAAAAAACACTTTTATTCATTTTGTATTGCCAGTTTTACTACACAGGAGTATGCCTATATGGAAAGTATTAGTAAAGACATAAAATAATGTTGTTGTTTAGGTATAAAAGCTCCAAATATTTTGTGCCTTATGCTCTAACATAAACTGAGAGGAGTGACATAAAGGGTGTCTTACACTTGGGGGTTGGTTTTATTGATTTTTCTTTTCTTTTTAAAACTTTTTAAAATTTATTTTATTTTTTTACATTTTCAGTATTTACTTGTTTAAACAAATGGGAAAAAACATTGGAATGCTGTTTTTTATGCAATTATTTTACTGGTTTGTCTCACTTGAAATCACACTGGGTTGTATGTGGCCTAAGAGGAGTTTGATGATTCGTGTTTAGTAGTTTCTGAAACCAGTAACTGACCCTGCAGTATTTAAAGTAAAATTGCTTGCCACACCTTTATGTTACACAAGAGACCGTGATTCAGCTTGGTTATGTATATATTCTTGATTTATCTAGGTAAATGTTATTAGAGAGACCTGGCAAAGAGGGCAGGAGAAACATATAACAATATAACAAAGAAGAAAAAATGGTGAACACTAACATCCTTAAACATACAGAATAACAGATCATTACAAGAGCAATATCAATATCAGTTACACTGACCCAGAAAACAATTTACTTCGTCCTTTAAAATGGATTTAAACTCCCTCAGTTCTGATCGTTTCAGTTCTTTTGTAGATTATTCCAGGATAAAGGGACAGTGTATTTAAAAGCCTTTTTTCCCCCTAATTCTGTTCTGGCTCAAAATTACTGCAAGGGCATAGGCTGTAATGGTTGTTGTTTTTACACATATACACACACAAATAGGGGCACTGGGTGTATAACTAGCCCAAGCAGAGACTTATTTACAAAAATCAACAGTGATGTCCATGATTTCCAAGCTAATAATAAAACATAAAGGACAATGGTAGACAGTATCCAATTTATTTAGGTACTGGTCATAAAGAACACCTCACCATAATCAAAAAAAAAAAAAAGTTGCAGAAATCAAGTGTTTCTACACTAGGAGCAAGGAATTAGATTTATTCCTAAAAAGAAAGTTGATTATATTTCAGCTTGGTCACAAGCTTTTCAGTTTGAGGTTTAAAAGATCTGATCTGTAATGATGCCTAAATACTTGCCTAAATTGTGACCATTTCAATTTTACCCCCTTGAGTGGTTTTGATTTTAGGCAACTTTGTTAACTCTTTGCTATTTGAAAACATCACCACCTTGGATTTGCCTTCGTTTACCAAGCATCAGAAATTTGAGGGCTTATATGACTCAAGCAGTCATATAAGATCTCAAAGCTAACTGTGTCATTTGCATAAAAAGAAAATGCAACATTTGATAAATTTTCACTAATGTTAGTTGCATAGAGAAAGACGAGGAGTGGTCCTAATATGGAGCCCTGGGGAACTCCACTGGATACTGGGAGAAAAGAGGAAAGAAACGCAGTAAAGGGGCCGTACTATGTTCTAGCTGACAAGTAATTTAAAAGCTAACTTAAGCATTTGCAGACAAGCCAATGTTGTGTTGTCCATTTAGGTGTCATGATCAATTGCCTCAAAACAGATCACGAAAAAGAACAGCACAATGTTTTTTGCAGTCCATTGCACCATTACACACTCACCACATCAACAACAGCTGTTATTTTGCTGTGCTGCTTTCTCAAACTTGACTAATGTTGGAAAACAGTAGAATTTTTGTTAAAAAATATTTTAGTTGTTCATTGATAAGTCTTTCGAGAACCTTTGCTAAAACACCTTTGCTAAAATTTAAATATTGGTCTGTACTGATGGGTAATTCCCTTCTAATAAAAGGAGAACATAGGCAGATTTCCATATGACAGAGATCTCGTTGTTTTAAAGGAAAATATTAAAAATAGAAGTTAGTAGTTCTGATATAAAATCTCTAGTCAGCTTGTGAAAATAAGGATAAAGTTGATCCAGACCTGCAGATTCAAGGGGAGAGGTCTGAGGAGAAACACCCGTGAGAGATTTTAGGCTTACCCACATGATCAAAACACAAAATGAATGAATAACTTTAGGAAGAATTGGGTTTTATCCCTAGAATGGCGTTTGTGTTATTTTCTTTTCCCCTTGTCACCCTTCATATATTCAAATAATCACTAATACTTTGTCTTTATAACAGTGACGTTGTTGTTTTAAATAATAAATATGCCATTAGTTCTCAAATTCATTGTATTTTTTTTTTTTTTTTAGTCTGTAGTATCTTGTGTTTCTTGGTAGCTCAGCAACGTGGTTGCCGCGCAACCGAATCTACTGTTCTGAGTGGCGCGTGTCTCTTTGACGTTCAGTTAATCAGCAGATTGGACGCAGGTGTGCGTTTACCTAGCAAGTTTTAACCCGGCATATAATGCGAATTGGGACACTCAGAGCCGAGACTGTCCTTTATAAACTTAGGAGCCACTTGTTTTGATTCAGGATGTTTGCCTGGTTTTGTGTTTTTCTTTGTGCTTCGGCCGCCGGACAAACCATGACCGGGGAGCCCCGAAGTGTTCCGGTTAACGACACCAAGGTTTTGACTGCAGCTCGTTTTGCTGTGGCTGAATTCAACAAAGTCAACGCAGGAGAGACGTTCGCTTATAAAACTGTGGCGATAACATCGGCTAAAATTCAGGTAAAACTTCACCAGAAGTCACAACCCAATTTTCAGTTAAAAGATACGAATAAGTGGTGATATTTCCTGCAGGTAGTTGCGGGAATAAAGTACATCCTGGACATGCTGCTGGGGCAGACTGTGTGCAGTAGAAGCCAGGCTGCTGCTGACAGCGAGCCATGTGCTTTCCAGTCTAGACGCAAGGCAAGTTCAAGAACTGGGTGGTGCATAACACACCGAGGGGGTAAATGCATCATAAACCCCCTAAAAGCACCCTTTAAAAAAAAAAGAAAAAAAAAATTCAAATGAATAAGCATTGTAGTTGAATGTGCTAATTTGCCATTTGTTTCAGGAGTACCAGTGCCACTTCGTCGTTGTAGAAGTCCCCTGGGAGAAATCACGTGTTCTCTCTAAAAATGAGTGCCACCAAAATAAAAGCTAATACACTCATACTGTTACGTTTGGTGTTTCCAAGTAAAGAGTTATCAGTGAGGTGTTTTAGTCTGGTCATCTCAACTTTCAGAAAGAGTGCCAGTTGGCGTACTGTGCCCACTATAAATTTATAATAGCATGATCATAAACCATGATTTCATTGGTTCTCATTTGTGCCACTTGTTACAACACTGAGATGAATAAGTTCAGTGACCTGCGCTCCCTCGGCATTGTATGGGGTTTA